>JAKJMR010000354.1:53048-100647 GCA_024449315.1 Daboia siamensis | reverse complement strand
GAAGGAAGGAAGGAAGGAAGGAAGGAAGGAAGGAAGGAAGGAAGGAATCATCCTATCTTTCAAGGAATCAAATCATGTGAATGGTTTGTTCTGCCACCCTTTATCCCACCATGACCTGCGAAGAATTCAAAGATACATGTCTTATGGCAAGAAATAACATCTGGCAATCTCAAAGCCTAGCTGCAGGTAACATAATCAACTTAATATTTGTTTCTTCTCATTTGCATGATTAATTGACATCTTGTTAACAGATCTTCAGGGGCAATAGAAATCCTCACTTTACAAAACAAAGCATTTCTTGCCAAGGGGGGACTTCTTACAGGAAATTAGTTTAGTTTTATTTTTGTTTTAAGGCACCAAATTGATTGCTCCAAAGGAAAATTTAAGAGTGGGTGGGCAGGTGGGTAGGAAAATAAAGTCTAAGAGAAACAGGTTTTTTTCTGTATTGAAAAAGGACAAAAGACCTACTGTAGCCAATTGTTTCTTTCTTTAATCCAGCTGAAACATAATTTATTATTGTCTTCAATATGTTTACATAGTCACTCCTGGCAAATTCTTTGAACAGCCCATTGACCATGGAATCCCTTCCCTACCCCTTGTCAAAGGTCAGTAACCTTTCCAAGTGACAAGCAGTACTTTCCATTTTAGAAAAGAAGGCCTTGACCATGTCCACACATGTCAATTCCACCAAAACGTTGAGCTGGGTCACTTTCCTTCCACCCCACCCATGTCATAGGGGGTTCTAGGAAAAGTGAAAGATTATGTACACCAGCTTGAGTTGTGAAAAATAAAACTGGGATACAAAACTAATAAACCAGTAAATAACAGGCTGAAAGACTGCTTATTTGGGAATCCGATGGATCATCTAAATAAATGGTTCATTATTATTTATCTGCCATCAAGCTGATGTCAATTCTTAGTGAATACTGTATTTAGATAAACCTACTCCAGGATTATCTGTCTCAGGCTGGGCACTTCAAGCCTCATAAGGGTGCATGTAAAAACAGTTTTTGCAATGGGTGGTGGGCAGTGAAAAGAAGGGCACTGGGTGCAGATAAGCAGGTGTAGTCAGATGAGTAAGTATGTACTATGTACAGAGGAAAGTGCAGGGGAGGGTGTTTGGGAGTGGAAAGACAGAGGAGACAGTATGACTAAGATTGCCCTGTCTGCATGAATTTGCTTCTCAGTCTGGCATTTCTGTTGTTACTCCCAGTTTTACTGAGATACAATTGTTATGAAAGTATGAGAGGCCCTTTTCTGTTCTGGAATCATAAAGTAGAATTTTCAGGCTTATTTATCCTCTTGGCAAATGTTCTGAGGTAAATCTTGATTCCTCTGCAGTGTATTTTGTATTTTGTTTATGATTCTTCATTGTAGTATTTATCCATTTCTGTTCTCCTTCCCCTTTCTATTCCTCTTCCCCTTTCTTTTTTCCTTTTTAAATTTTAATTTTGACATGAGCCAGATCTTTTTTTTTTTCAAATTACAAAGTCTGAAGAGGAACCTACATGTCTGGCATGAGAAGAGAAGCATCTGCTCGCAAGCCATTCATTCCTCCTCCTCACCTACACTTCTATCCAGAACAATAGTGACAAGAAGACGTCTTGTGCCAGGATCCATTATACAGACAAATATGTTTGCCTACATGATGGAAGAGTATCACCATGACTAGCGTGTGAGACTACAAATGGGCAGGGGAGGTTTCGGTGAGGAAACTCAATCAAGTCAATGAGGTGGAACTGTGCTCTGGATATCAGTGGCCAGAGACACATAGACGGATGCATGGACATACAATGGAAGCTCAGAAGAAGCTCGGATTCCATTCTTCACTCTATGGCTTCTTCCCAGAGTGATTAGGTGATTCAAAAATGAGACTCAGACAAAAAAGCAAGGTAGGATTAAACCCAGATTTCTCACTGAAGCACTGAGAGGGCTTCTTCCAAGCTAAGAGATAATTTCCAAAACCTACCTCTAGGGTTCTGCTTTCCTTGATTTTAGTGGTATGTGGCCAGTGGTGGGATTCAGCCAGTTCGCATCACTTCGGCAGAACCGGTAGCTAATTTTTTTGTTGTCCAGGCCCAGAATAGACTTCCGGAAGCAGCATCCACACAGAGAACTGGTTGTTCACATATTTGAATCCCACCACTGTAGGTGGTCATATACTGTGTTTCCCCCCCAAATAAGACTTATATTAATTTTTGCTCTAAAAGTCACATTAGGGCTTATTTTCCATTTAGGTCTTATTTTCGGGGACATATGGTACTAAATGCATCTGTACGGCTGATGATGTTAACTGCGGCTTTTTTGGGGGGTAGGGTTTATATTACGAGTGTTCTGAAAAATCATGCTAGGGCTTATTGTCCGGTTGGGTCTTATTTTCGGGAAAAACAGGGTAATAGTCAGTTCTTATGAGCACACACACACCCACTCTCTCTCTGTCTCTGTCTCTCTCTGTGTGTGTGTCTCTGTCTCTGTCTCTCTCCCTCTCCCTCTCCCTCTCTCTCTCTCTCTTACACACACACACACACACACACACACACACACACACACACACACACACACAGAGCGAGAGAGAGCTTGATATATTCAAGCCATGTTGGCAAGCATTCTGCTTTCTTGGCTGTGTTTGTCCAAAGGGTCTGTCTTTCTTTTTCTTGTCCAGCTGTTGCTCTCTTTGTTTTTTTCTGGTACAGAATTACTTCTCATACTCTCTCACACAAAAACTTTTCCTGCATCATGTAAGAAGGAGCCTGGCGCTGCAAGATTTGTCTACATGAAAAAAAGCCAGTAGTCCATTTCCAGTGGGACAGAAGGATTAAATAAATTGTAAATGGATTTCAGCCCCCCTCTCCTACCCCACCCCTCGCAATATTCTGGCATTGGTATATCCGAGCCATAAAAAGTACACAAATGTTTGTCACAGAGTCCCAAGGAAACGGGCTGATATCTTGCAAAAATCGTACCTCTCTATTGGGGATAATAGCATTAATTGTGCCTGAAAAGATTGTCTGAGAAAAGAAAAGATTCTGGCAAGCACAGATATTGCAGCTAATGATAGATGTATATCCTTCACAGCAGAGAAATCAGTAGGAATACAAAGGACACATTTTGCCTCCCAATGCAGCCCACTGTATCACTATGAAAGATACCTCTAATTTGTTTTCTTTTATGTTATTCAGCAGTGACATTGCTGATTCCTCCTTCTCTTCTTTCTCCTCCTGCTGCCCAACTTTTGTGGTAAATCAGAAATATTATTCCAGAAATTCTGGAATACAACAACATTTTTATTCCGTGCATCGGAGAATAGAGTAATCTGTTTTCAGCCTTGCTTCCATAATATTATTGGAACTGGATAGGTGATATCTGAGAAGGAAAGATCATGGGAACATGGGGGAAAGGACACATGAGTAATTTGCAAAAAGGAAGAGGGTGCAAGCAAGAAGAGAGCCACTCTTTGTTTATGATGACTCCCTCTAGCAAAATATGAAAATAGATTTCAGCAGATGACAGTTTTGTTGCTTTTCCATCTCAAGATGGCACTTCAAAACTCACTTCCTTAGCATCTGTGAGGCACTATGCTTCAGTAATCAGAGATCACACAGAGGGTGAGACTTAGCAAAGAAGCCAGACTAAGGAAAAATGACAGCAACCTTCATAATCCCTACGTTTTTTTCTCTTGAAGGGTGCAAATCCTTCCCATTCTGCAGAGAAGCCAAAAGGGCAATTCTTGTAAGTGACAGGAAGGATACTTAGAGAATCTGATGTATGGCCCCATTTTCTTCTGGAGAGATATTTTCCATAGGAGGCAAAGTCAACAAGATAATACTGTGTACCCAAGAGATAGAAATATACTTCTGACACAGGAAGAAGAGAGATTTACGTTTTTCACAGTCCTGTAGATCTAATATTGAAAGATCAATATGTTCCAGATCTTGTGTTCTTGTGAACCCCAATTCACTGATAACCAGGAATTGAAAAAGTACGAAAACATTTCCCCATCATTACTAGAAGATCTACTAGGCAGTTAAAAGGCAGTGAGGCTGCAATCTGTTTCTCCCTTATCTGAAAACAATGCCCTCAATGGTCTTTATTTATGTAGTAGACATGTGTAGAATTGCATTAAAAGTGGATAATCAAATATTTAAGTAGTCTTGAATCAACTACAGATCAGTTCAGACACTTTCTAGACAGGAAGATTGGAAGTGGTGAGACTTGTAATGTATCTTGGCTGGACATATAGAAGCTTAAGACGTGTTCTCTGGAGCTACCCTTAAAAATAGCCAGTGAACTGTACATTGCAGTGTGGCAAAAGAGGGAAATTTGAGGAGGAATAAACATATTTAGTTTTGGTCTCACAATCTTGCATATTAATTTTCTTCCCACACTGGAAAAATTGCATTCAGCTCACCTACTGTTTGAAGGGAGGCTTATTCAAGAATACAATTCAAAGACCAAATATGATCTTGAAATCCTCACAGTGGTTGAAATATACCTGAAAAGCAAAATTCAAGGTACCAAAATTCAACTCGGTGTATGTATCTCCTTTGTTGTTGTTCAGTCACTAAGTCATGTCTGACTCTTTGCGACCACATGGACCACAGCATGTCAGCCCTCCCCCCTGTCCTCCACTGTCTCCCAGAGTTTGCTCAAATTCACATTGATTGTGATGATGACTATCTAACCATCCCCTTCTCTTTTTGCCTTCCCTTTTTTCCAACATCAGGGTCTTTTCCAATGGGTCCTGTCTTCTTATTTGGTGGTCAAAATATTTGAGTATTTCAGCTTGTCCTTCGAAGAACAATCAATGCTGATTTCTAATTAGCACTAAATATTAATAAAGAAGTCCCTTTTCTTTCAATTAACTGTCTTAAACATACAGAGAGAAATAAATATCTGCCTAGCCTATCCAATCCTGGATCTCCACAACTTTTTCCCCCAGGCATCACTTTCTAGTTTCCACTCAGCCCCATCTAAAGAAAGACAGCCAGCCAAAGAGAGTTTGTGAGTAATAAAAACTGAATATAGGTTTATTTATTTCAAGAAAAGGTTCCCAAATGAATTATTGCTGCTGCTATTATTATTATTATTATTATTATTATTATTATTATTATTATTATTATCATCATCATCATCATCATCATCATCATCATCATCATCATCATCATCATCATCATCGATTTAATCTTCAGTTTGACTTACAGTCTGGGATCGGTAAAAACTTAGCAGTTCAAGTCCTAATCAAGGACCTAAGAGCTGTTAAAATAGTGTGTGAATATATAGGCAGTTCCAAGTAGGGTGGTTTTGTTTTTTTTTGCAAAGATATTCAGTTCTAATAAGTTCAAAATGTCCATGTATCTAGGCAGCCCTTTGGATATTGCTCCAAAGGCTTCTATTACTATTGGTGTAGTCATTGATTTCTTTGCTCACTATCACCTATTACGGCCTGCAATATTTCGTTATTTTTTCTAGTTCTTTCTCTTCAATTTGTGCATCACCTGGTATTCGAATATCAATGAGCCAGGTTTTTTTTTCCTTTTCCACAATCATGATAACAGATGTGTTGTGGGCTAGGTGACTGTTTGGATCTGAAAGTCCGACAGGACCTTAACCTGCTCATTTTCAAAAACTTTGTCAATTTGGTGTTCCCAGTAATTTTTGCTGCATTCAAACCCAAACTTCTTCAAAGCTTCTAGTGTATGATTTTCACAACTCGATCACTACATTGTAGATAATCAGTCTGTGAGATTTTGCTGCAGCCACCGATGAGGTGATCCAGTTTCATCTTTTTTGTTGCATAAGCCACATTTGCTGCTGTTGTTATTATTATTACTATTATTATTATCCCCACTTCCATGTACTGTACATCCTGTTCCTACTGTAATGTGACTTTTTTTTAATCCTTGATTCCCTTTAGCATAGCAGGTACAATGCAACGTTTGCTATGCTTGACTAAACTTGATGTTCTCCGGGGAAGGCAAAGGCATTGACTTTGATGCATCACAGTCACTCTTGAAACAGAGTCAGACAGATTAGTGTGTATCAGAAGTGAGATTTGACATACCTGATTTTAAGGGGGTGGGGATGTTTTAAGGAGATAATTTTTCTCATTAACCTTGACAACATGCCTCAAATACATAGGCTTATCAGCGTATTGTGGAAATATATTTTCCAGAACCTGAGAAAGCCAAGATTGGTGAAGATTAACTCCTGACATGCCTCATTCTACATAACTGAAGAAGATAGAAATGCACTTATGACTTCCTATGGCCCAGCATTCAGATTCTCCAACTGGCCACCCATTTATAGGGGGTCATAATAATTCACTGGATTTTCACTGGATTGGGTTTTGAGGACTCATCTGCTACCTATAACAGGATAAGCCCCTTACAAGCAGGTTGGCATAGCCAATTCTCAGAAAACCCTCCCTTTACCACCTGGAACATCAGACATGTTTTTGAAAGTGTATATTCCCTAATTCCCACAGGTGGAAGAAAGATATTTGAACATTTTTGGAATTTGAAACTCATTTTCAGCAAAGAAAAGTAACAGCAGGAAGGTTTTCTCATCAAATGTGACAAGACAATTATTTTAACATCAGTCGACATCAGACAGATGGCTATCATTCCATTTTCTAACTCTAGGACTTCGGATTTTTAAATGAAATTTGCCCCAATCAGAGTTCAGTGTTTATACGGTTATTTTGCCATAACATATTTAAGCTTGGTGTTATTATTGGATTAGAATGATTTGCTATCTCATTGACTCATCTATAATAGATGCCAGTTTCTAATCTAAGGCCTGTGTCATCTCTCTTTTTCCTCTTATAATCAAAATAAGTGAATCCAGAGAACGGAATCCAATGGTTCTGTAAATAAGCAGTCTACAAATCCAAGATGCACCATATAGCTAACCAACCAGTTAGCAAATCTATTCTTTGTTTGCAATACTACTATGTACTGTGGAAACATCTTTGCTTAGAGTGTAACTTTCAACTTTCAAAGTCCTTGTTGCTGTGTCATGACAAATTGACTGTTTATTGTTCCTCTTCTTGAAAATAGAAGTAAATAGCTGTTCTTAATTTGCTTCAGCTCACCAAGTCCTTTTTCTTTTGATAAACATTGTCTATCCATATAGATTGTCAATTATATGGAGGCCATCAGAAGATTCATAACAACTCTGACAAGTTCTAGATCAGGCAAATATTTTCAAGCACGTCTGTGCACTTACAGCTGCAGAATATCAGTTAATGTTTGACATACAGTTTGCGAGTAGAAAATGAATTAAAATATGTATCATTTTTGATCATCATCCAAAATCAGCAAATAAGTTTTGGAAAACCCTTGATGATTCTTAATATCAAGATAAAACAGATCAGAAATGGATTTTTCCCCCTAAGAACAATAACGCAGAGAATTTTAAAGAGTGCATCAAACTTTAAAATAATTGATTCTTTAACTGTTGTGTTATAGTGAGTCAAGATCCATTATTTACTCCTACCTTTGATTTTCAACCCCCCTGAAAATTCCAAATCCTAAATATAACTTTCTGAGGGAGACAAGGTTCAAGGTTATATGTGAACTGGAGACTCCAGGTTACCTAACTCGCTCCTCCCTACTTTGATTTCTCTGTTATGGCAGCATTCAAAACCATGGTAATTCACATCAAATTACAGATTTGCTATGTTACTCAGAGCACATAACTAGAGGAAAACCTGTCTTTCTGCAAGTTATCACCACATATTTGATCATTCCTCCAATTATTTTCTGCCTTACATGCTCTATTCTGTAAGTAGCAGTTTACTGGAAGGAAAAAAAGTCTCCCTGTCAATAATAACAAAAACCCAGTTAAAATAAATTATTTTGACCCTTTCTTGAGATGTGACTAGAAGAGCAACTTGAAAGCATGCATCCATCATGTCATGTTTGGCATATAGGCTAGAGGAAAGCCATGTGTTGCCTTGGCAAAGGCCATCCGATCAAAGATTGTCTGCTGCTTTGCCTATGAAATTTTGATTCATGGATTAGGCCTGAAGACCGTCGAAGATTAAGAAAAATGTAAAGTTTCGAGTGACAGAAATGAGATTTGGAGTCTAGAGGTTGCAAGGGAGAAAAGAAATTGAAGTGAGAATAATAAATAGGATACAGACATCTTGTTTATCTTGTCCTTTTCAATTATAATTATAATATATCCATTGATATAATTTCCTAGAACTGCATGTAGAATGGAATCATAACAAGGGTATAAAGATTCATTGTAAATCTGAATAATTGTTTTTTTTTACCATGAAGTCAGGTAAACTTTGATGTTATCCTTGGAAGAGAGGAAACAAAAGTTACAGCATTTTTTTGCTCCGTAAGCATGTAGAATTAAGACAAATGAGGAAAAATCATAAAGATGCTCACAAAATATATTAAGATGAACAGTTAAAATACTGAGAAAATCAGGTTAAAAGGTATTAAAAGCACAACTCAAAAGACAATGCCTCTGATAGGATTTAAACAGCTGATGAGATTCAAAGGGCTTAATCATGAAAAGCAGCTTATTTCAAGAATGTGGTAAACATGTAAGGAAAATGCAGTATTGGAGAAAAGCATATTAGAAAACAGTTTCTTTGGAACACAATCTAATTTCTTTTGCTAGTTTTCAAAATGACCATCTGGATAAACTTTAGGGACCCAAAAGAGATTCTCAGGGTATTGGACTAATCTTGCTGGTGAAGAAAAATTGTACAACAACCTATGATTTCAAGCACTGTGAGGTTCCCCCACGCCCACCCTACTTGTGTTCTACAGTCTTATAAAAAATATCTGATAGTCATTGTGGGTCTCTGGAAACTGTAGAGCAGTGTCTCTGCCAAGAATGTACAAATCATTTTTTAACATGTTATTGTATTAGACAGGTAGAATACCCTTCCCCCCCCCTCTCTCTGTCACACACACACACACACACTTTTGTGGGGTAATACTTTCCCATATAACTGCTACCATCAGTAAATTTGCTAAATTCTTTTTTCCTTGAAAATGAATGTATTTTTTCCCACTGCAATGGTCAGTTGAAATGAATGCCATTAATAGGACCTATGTAAAAATATGGCCTGAATTTGCCTGTGAATTTTCCCAAATTCTTCCTAGCTGCTTTTTCTCCTGGAAAAAGGTTGCTCTTGTGCCTTGTCCTACTTCTAAAATGTTCTCTCCAACAATCACTTAATACTGACAAGTTCTTTGAGGCAGGCAGATTAAAGAAATAAGAACTGCTTGGATTTCTTTATTGCTGTAAGGTATTGTAGCAGAGTCTCGTAAGCCACTCTAGTAAATCTCCACCTCAACTAATACCTAGTGTTATTAAAGGGGAGTTATTCTGAGTCACCTTTCTCCTGGCCCTGGACTCAGGAATAGTTTTTAACTCAGTCAACTCCCACTTCCATATTCCCAGGGTCTCTTTGACTTACCTTATCACTTGATTCTCTCTCTATCTCGCACCATGGATTGTATGGAGAGTAATTTTCTTCCCAACCCAGGTGTATTTCTTTATGTCACTGTGTATGGCTGCCCAGAGTCACCTATGAACAATGCAAACCTATTTAAATAAATAAGCAAGCCTATGAAATAGGGTTATATATCTCCTCAGTGCCAAGGAACAATTCTGAAATGGAAGAAGGTGGACTGTGCCATCCACTCTCATTCAATATCTGACTCTGAAATACCAGCTTCCAAGACACAGGGTCTTCATCTTCCTAGCAATCAAAGCCTGGCATGGTAGGTGGCAATTCAGTGAGGTGAGAAGCATGTCAGATGGACCTGCCAAACAAGTTGGGGCAAGTGCACATCTTCTGCCACTTCCGACAATCTCTGTTTCAAAGCAGCCCTTCCGGTGAATTAAATATTCTAAGCTCCCCTTCCTATGTTTAGAATCCAGAAAACACTTCATTTTTGTTTTCCTCTTCTTGGTTTATACATAGCGAATGGGAGAAGGAATCTGCAGGATGCAAGGGACACACAAGGAAAGAGCAGTAAAATACAGCAGTATGTCATAGTACCAGTACCAGTACCAGTACCTATACCGGTACCATAGTACTATAGTACCAGTAGTAGTAAATCTACTACCAGTAAATGGTAGTGAAATCCTCCATATCTAAGAGATCTGTAATCAAGTTTGGGAAAATGTGTCCTACTCTCTTGTGAGAGATGGGAATAGGGAAACAGCTAAATTTGACTGCATTTCACTTATATTAAAAAAGAGTAATCAAGGTTAATAGAAGTATTCTCCACTCATATTTTTGATCATGTTTGCCTTCCATTTCCTTAAAAATTATAAGTTGGTAACAAAGTAGGTTACTTCCTAGGGCAGTGGTAGGGAACCTTGGCTCTTTTATGATTTGTGAACTTCAACTCCCAGAATTCCTAAGTCAGCATGGCTGGCTCAGGAATTTTGGGAGTTGAAGCCCACAAGTCATAAAAGAGCCAAGGTTCGCCACTCCTGTCTTGGGTCTCATGCAACCCTATGATCCTTTGCTGTACCCCTATATTTTAAACAATGAAAAAATAATTTTCACTACTGTTAAGATTGATGTTTAATTATGCCAATTTATTTTTACATTGCTTATTGTCTATCTTACCTTTCCTTTTTTTTAGTTTGTACTGTAAATTACCGTGGGATGAAATTTTTGACAGGCAGATGGCTTTAATACGCACGTGCACACAGACATTGTAGGAAATTAGTACGACTGCTCTTAGAACAAGCTTTGCACCCCTCTTCTGTACCATATAAGTTGCTCTAAGGAGGATTAGGATACCAGTCTCCAAAATATCCTGACAATATTTGTTTTTAGAAAGTTTTTCTAGTTACAGCTTTTCCTTTTATTGGAATGGGTGGCAGAATGAATAGCTGAGCAAATAACAAGGAAGGATTTAGAATAGTGATAGAAACATAGTACACCTTAATGTTTTTCAAATTCACTTTAGGAAAGTTACCAATATCCTTAAACTATCAACATTCAGATGTCTCTGCTATCCAGATGGCATTCCATTTGTTGTTCAAAAAAAAAATAATTGAGGATGATAAAATCCATAGCCTTTTCTTTTAACACGACTGAATGGTTCTCTGATCAACCAAAACCTCATTTGGCTCCAATTTGCTTTGAGCTGTCCAAGATTCTCAAATGAGCATCCTTGAGTATTTTGAGCTACATAATTGTCAGATGCAATAGCAAAAGACAGAAATTACTGCTAGGGATTGTGTTCATTCTTCATTACCACACTTTCCCTTTGGTACACTCTTTGTTGTGTGTATGTTTGTAAGTAAATAGAGACATTGCAACAAACTGGTGTACATCACAACAGAAATAATATATTCAACTATCCCAAAGGTGTTACCTCTCAAGAGGCAACTGCACTTTCTTCTTCATCTCTGACTGGATGGTAGGGAATGGAAGAATCTATCCAGTCAAAGCTGAAGAAGCTTCTTGGATGAGAAGCCAAACGTCTACAAAGAAAATCAAAGAAAGTCCAGTTGCCTCTTGAAAAAGCACCTTTGGCACAACTGGATGACTGAGATTCTCCATAAACAATATATTGAAATGGAACTTGTTAAAGATTGTATGATAAAAAGTCAAAGCTTTTTGGATTAAAATATGGTGGAATATGCAAAAGATATTTAAGAAAAAGATAAAGTTTTCTCCGCAGTTGTTTCTGTTGGGTATTATTACAGATTTTACTGTTATAGATACAAAATTGATGTTGAACTTAATTACGGCAGCAAGACTTTTAGTAGCACACTATTGGAAGAAGGAGGAACTGCCGACTATAGAAGAGTGGACTTTGAAAGTTTCTAACTTGGCAGAAATGGCAAAGATTTCAGCACACTTCAAAGAACAATCGCAACAGAGATATATTGTGGAATGGAGAAGATGGATTGAATATATTCAGAATAAATATGGGACCAAAAAGTTTCCTTTAGCATTTGAATAAGTAGTGGTTTTATACGATGTATTATTAGTTATTTCTTATTTGTTAGTAATATAGTTATGATTACGGAGAGTTAAAGTGCGATAGAATTTAATGTTTTATTTTTGTTGTTAGCATATTTTAGCATAAGTTTGTAAGTTTATACCCTGTATTCAGCTCTGGGATGTCGGGGAGGGGGTAGGGGAGGGGAGGGCGGGGAGGTTTTTTTTTCTATTTTTCTATTTTAAAAAATGTATTGTAAAACTTTTCAATAATTAAAAAAAACAATATATTCAACTGTTCCAAAAAGCAGAGAAAAGCACATCTTAAAACACTGTAAAAATATGTGTAAAATAAAAGTATAACAAAGCCTACCACTCCTTGTAATTTAACTTACAATAAAATGTGTTCTAAAAAAAATCTTTTTTAAAAAAATCTTTAAAAGTCAATTTCTAAAATGAGTGTGGGGAGGGAGGGCAGGAAACCATGTAAACTTCAGTTCTACCCTGTACAGTTAATGAGATTTATACATATATGGCCAAATATATTGGTACCCCTTCACCTTGCCTGTCCAAGAATTCCAATTTGGCATGAAATAAGGTGAACTTGACACAAATAAATGGCACCCACCATAATAACAGGGCAGAGACTTTGCTTTTGATGTATGACTTACCATATTCTTGTAAATCATAAAACAAATGAAAATGACATGGACATAATTATCGGTACCTCTTAGAAATTAAAAAGACATTATATTGGATTGTAGTGATCTTTCAGACAGACTAGTTACTTTAATTAGTGTCACAGGTGTCTTCGATCTCAAATCAGTCAGTCAGGCCATTTGAATGGAGAAAAATCACCCAGCCATTGGGAGCAATTTGCTGAAGAAGAGTAGGACAACTTGACAATTGTGAAGTGTAGAAGTTTCATCAGAGCTACAGAAAGCCCTTGATGGCATTTATTGCCTCAAATGCTACAAAATATTAGATTAGTGGAACCAATAATTGTGCCCATGCCAGTTTAACTAGCTTTCTGATTTACAAGAATAGGTTAAGTCATACAGCAAGGCAAAATGTCTGCTCTGTGGACTAGGGTGGATCCCATTTGGAAAATTTGAAAGGAGTTCCTGGCAGAAGTTATATCATGGCAAATTGGGATTCTTTGGGAAAAAGTGAAAGGGTACCAATGCTTTTGACCATGTCTGTAGAATATAGAACTTGGATTCCAAAGGTCAAGTTTGTTTGGATCAGGCTTATTCTCACTGGGATGCCTAGAGTCAACAGGATTTATTTATTGTTTTTTATTATTTCACTTTATTAGATTTGGAGGCTGCCCAATTCCTAGACAACACTGGACAGCCGGGAACTGTCACCTGTTGAGACATTTGTTTAGTAAATCACAACAATTGTAATAAAAGTCGCAGCAGCAACATCTGCTGTCATTATTCATGATGTACTCAGAGGTAGAGAAATAACTAATCCTGCTGTTCTCAGTGCATAAAGTCCTTTGGACTTCTAATTCAATATTTGATTTTCTGCATCATGACTGAACTGCAGTTACTGCCATGCCATTTGGGATCTTGTATTTTAACTCTCGTATAGTATTGAGGAGTTGTATTTTGTGGTGTCCAGAAAAAAATCCAAGAAAGAACATTAAGGGATACAAGAAAAAGCACTAACTGTCTCAGAGTGGCATAAAAAAAGTAGTCCTTATGTTTCTTATGTTCTGGTACCTTACAAAAAAGAGAATATGCTCAAAGGACAGTGCTCAGGGCAGAGAATTTGTCTCCTTTAATTTGTCTGTGAGGAAAATTTTTAATGGCTCTGTGGTCAAATGTCCATCATCTCAAACCGTCGTCTATAACCTGCCATTTTCCTTGATCTTATCCATCCATTTTCTCACTTGTCTTCCCCTTTTTTTATTAGCCTCCATCTTTCCAAGCACAATTATTTTTTCTAGTCTGTCTCCTGCTTACATCAAAAGTATTTGAGCTTGTGTTTATGCAATGTTGCCTCAGAGACCTGGTTTTATTTGTTTCAGGACCTAATGGTTGGTTCCCTCTCTTTTGCAATCTATAACACCTTCTAGTAAACATTTGCAGATCCATAGTTCAAAGACATCTATCTTGTTTTTCTCAGTCCTTCTTTGTGTCCCCCTTTCAGAATGACACATTTTAAATAATAAGATACAAATCTGCACTATGCCCCAAGATCCTCTGGAGTTCCGTGCACAGGAAGCTGTTTTCATCATCTATCAGAGGATAACAGAATTGGAAGGGACCTTGGTGGTCTTCCAGTCAACTCCCTGCTAAAGCAGAGACTCCCTTCCAGAGAAATGACTGTCCAATCTCTTCTTAAAAACCTCCAGTGATGGAGTACCCACAACTTCTGGAGGCAAGTCATTCCACTGATTAATTGTTTTCACTGTCAGGAAATTTCTCCTTTTATCTCTCCTTGATAAACTTCCATCTGTTACTTCTTGTCCTGCCCTCAGGTGCTTTGGAGAATAGGCTGACTCCTTCTTCTGTGTGATAGCCCCTCAAATGTTGGAAGACTGCTATGAAGTCATCCCTAGTCTTTCCCTTTGTTAGGCTAGAAATATCCAGTTTCTGCCTCCATCTCCTTAATCACCTTTGTGACTCTTCTCTGCACTCTTCCTAGAATCTCAACATTTTTTTTGTGTTGTGGTGACCAAAACTGGATGCAGTATTCCAAGGGGGGTCTTACCATGGTAGTATAAATCAGTACTAACACTTCCTGTGATCTTGATACCATCCCTCTTTTGATGCAGCCTAAGATTGATTGGTTTTTTTTGGTGGCTGCAGCATATTGCTGGCTCATACTTATGTGATTGTCCACTAGACTAGGGCTTATAGATCCCGCTCACAGTTACTGCTGCTGAGTTAGGTGCAACCTATTTTGTACCTGTGCATTTGGAAGTCTGCTTTAGCAGCACAGCCTCTCTGTGCAAGAGATTTGGGGCTGTTGATGTAAAAAACCATTTGGGACCAGATTACCTTGTTTCTGTAATGAACTGATTCACAATAGAACAGCTTACTGCATCACAATGGTGTGATGCATTGACTATTTTTCCTTTTAATTTGGAAAAATTGTTTGTCAGGATTAACATTTAACAGTTATGCTAACCTAAACAGTTGGTTGTCAATCATGAGTTACAACTTAACATATTGTGTGAATCCAGCCATTTTGTAGCTTATTAAATGAACTATTGTTGCACAAATCATAATTTATGTAATATATGGCCATTACACCTTCCCACACATGAACAAAACATATGTAGAAAAAAAAACTAGTTGTAGTAGCTGGTATGATGAAATACCCATGTAGTAGGGCTGTTTTGCTATTATCCTTCCCATCTTTCCTATTACCTTCTCCTATTGGGATATTATGATATACTTTGTTGTTCATATCTTATGATTTATTATTGTATCTTATGATTTATGATATATCACTTTGTATGTACACTGAAATCTTGTGTATATACACATAGAGCTTATGTTTGTATGTACTCTGTGTGTTTCTTTTTTTAAAAAAAATATATTTTATTGATTTTTTTTACAATGACTATCTTTAGTGCTTAGTAAACAGTGTGTTGTCTGGGTTCATATATTTAAAAACAATCAATAATAATTTCTATAATTCCATAATTAATTTATTAATTAATAGTTTGTTTTCTTGATCTTCCCTTCTTCCAATAATATTCTCCTTTATCAGCATTAAATAGATATAATTCTTAATATTTTCAATGCATACAAAGTTGGATATTTTTTTTTTGTGTTTGTACAAGTAACAATGACATCCATATATAACATCTTTTCTGATTGACTTATGCTTCAATTGTATTTGTAAAAGTCATCTTATTAAATCACTATGGATCCTGTTTTCAGAATTCTTATTCATACTTAATTTCCCCTCAATATTCAAACCAATCTTATCAGTCATAATTTTGTCAAAATTGATTACCTTTAAATATCAAAACTTTTCATTTACTTATACCATCCCAATATTTTTATATTTCATATATTATAAAGATACTATACTACTTATATATCTTATAATGTCCACATATAACATCTTTTCTGATCAACTTATGTTTCAATTATATTTGTAAATGTTATCTTGTTAAGTCACTATATGTCCTGTTTTCAAAATTATTTAAGCTTAGTTTTCCCTCAGTATTCAAATCATTCTTCTCAGTCATACTTCTCTCAAAGTTAATTACTTTTAAATGTCCTAACTTTTCATTCACATATATCATCCCAATATTTTCACATTTCATATATTATAAAAATACTATAGTACTTATGTCTCTTATCCCTCTTACTATAGCTTCTTTATACCCAAAATTATCTATTCTTTTAACCATATTCAAACAATTGTTAAGTACTACATGATCAAACAATTGTTTGGTAATTCAAATCAGGTCTCTTGAATCTCTTGAACCTTCTTCTTTTGCCAAGTAGCTTTCCAAGTTAGTATATTCCACTTACAAGGGGATTCCGGTATTTTGGTAAATATTGTTGGGAGTGAGAAAAACAGGTTGTATATGATGTAGCCTTTTGTCTCCCAGACTCTGATGATTCTCCTGGCAGCTCTATAATCCATTTTATTAAATCTTTTTTCTTATCCTCAAGTTTGTTTTGAAGTCCTGACAGTTAAGATATCTTTTCCATTTTTATTATTGTGCCAAAATTTTGTAGATTTTTTTCTGCTTGTATTAAATTTGTAGCTTCATTTGTAGCTTCCCTGTTTAAGTCACTTCCTTCTAGTTTGTGTTCTATTATCTGGTTTGTTTGTTCATTCTTTATTGTCATTTTGTGAGAGTTTTTTATTTGTGATTTTAAATTGAAGAAATGCTCATTTATGTTGTCAAAGTAGTTTTTAATCTCATCATGGTTTGAACCATTGTCATTTAAATCTTTTGTAGTATTGCATACATTTCCTCTTGGAAAGTATTTGTCTCATCTTAGAGTATTGCTCCTGCAGATCTCTGATGTTCCAGGCTAGGTCTGTCAGAAGGGAATATTAGGTGTCACTGTTTCCTGTCAATTTTAGATACATATGCAATATCAATTTTGTCTGCTCCCTCCAGATTGCCTTTCACCAGTACCATAGTCTCTGTGTTTAGCTTTATCAAACCAGCCAATCTTAAAATCCAAACAACCAAATCTCATATACTTCTTATCTTTATATATGGTTTTTGTAATCCAGTGCATTTCCAATTATCAAGGCATCAGTGAAAGCAGTATTTTATAACAATTCTTCTGTTCAGGGGTCTTTGAAGTATCAACCAGTCAGAATTGCAGGAAAATGTTTCGACATTTTAAAGCCTTCCAGTAACTTCCCCTCTAGAAGATTAGCCAAGAGTCAAAGTTTTTCTTTCTCTGCAAACAATTCTTGAGCTTAGACAACAGTTAAAGTTGTTGTTTTTTGAGACACTTTTTAAACTTATGGGTGGCCCAGTATATTTTCTTTCTTTGTTCCTAGCAGTTTTCTATTTAGATGAGTTATTAAAGTTCAAGGGAGCATATTATTCTTTATTTCTGGGCATCTTGCCAATTTCTGAGTCAGTGTTACACTATTGTTCTATGCTCTAGTTCTCCACTAGATTTCAGTAGTTATTTATTTTCCAACTTTTCAAAAAAAAGAATTATTTTTCTTTTTAATTTTATCAGGACTTTTTGGGATATAAAATCTTAACAGTTTTCTTTTAATTTCATTTCAGTACATTTCTTTCCCTCTTGGAAGTTAATTCACTGCTTCTATCTATGAAGGGGTAGAGATGTGATCCCCTCCCTTCACTTTTGGAGGATTTCTTGCTTTGGGAATATGTTCCAAAGAATCAGTTACAAAATAGAAGAGATCAATACTCTCACCCAGTTCCAAGCACACTATTCACTGTTGTTCTAGTTTGTGCTCCTCTTTCTTCATTGCCTCTCCAGGGTGATATCAGACCCATTTAGGGTCCCCTGGCATGGTGAAACCAGCCATGGGGTGCGAAGCTTCGCAGTCCCTCGGCCATGTTGCTGCAAGGTGGAAACGGAAGTCCTTTACTCTGCATGTTTCTATGTATACTGAAAGTTTATGTACCGGAGACAAATTTCTTGTGTGTCCAATCATACTTGGCCAATAAAGAATTCCATTCCATTCCATCCTTTTCTTCTAAAAACAAGGGAAATCCAAATTTAAGTGTGTTCTCAGGCAAATAACTTCATTGGATAGATTTGTGTCACTTTATATCAATTTAAGGTACTTCAGTGTGTTGTTATTAAGATAAACTAGGGGAAGAACTGCTATGAACTCCTGGATGAAAGCCAACTGATCTAATGGACAGAAAAATTGCCATATCCTGAGAGGGTAATCCCAGGGACTGGGAACCACACAGGAGAAGGATTGGATAAGAAGGACTATTAAGCAAGAAATCTCTTATGATTAATATTTTAAAATACTATAAGAACCTCAGGAAAACACACCCTGAACCTGCAACTTTAATTGCAAACTTAATAGGCCTTTAATTTATTTTGAAGAAAACATGTATAGGTAGTGCAATCCTATCCTTGCTGACTCATGATTCATTGAATTTGATCAGACTTATTCTTAAGTAAATATATGTATTATAGAATCAGAGCCTCAGAGCTTTTGCAACTTCAGAGTGCAGAAAGGTCTGCAAATAATGTAGTTTTCCAGCTTTTTGTTTCTCTGATAAGTAATCTCACCTTTCAGCAATGATAAATAAGCTCGAGAGAGGACAATGGCAGAATTTGCTGCACTCCAAAAAGAAGTGGTGAAAACATTATTTTTGTCCTCAATTTTTCTAGCACTTGTAGTTTGAAAACCAATAAAGTTCTTTGTCACAATGCTGTATTTTTTTCCCTTGCCTTATCCCACAGAGTTTGATATGAGAAATTTTTTAAAAAACTTTAAATCTCTGGCTACTAGGCTGACCAAATGGATTTAGTGTGAAGAATTGTTGCACTATATAAGCCAATTGTAAGGCTAATTTTTGGCTGTCTATTTTTTTTCTTTTTACAATCCTGTAATCCCTTCTTATTGGGGTGAAGTTGGGGTAACTGAATGGAGCTGAGTGTTTACTGGCTGGATGCCCTTCCTGACATCTACACAGAGTTCTCAGCAGATATTTTCTCTTTGGGCCCTGATAGAGAAACATCTGCCACTGCCTAGGATTGAACTCTCAATCTCCTGAGTGTGAGGCAAGTATCTTCATCTCTAGGTCACTGCGCTGCTTCCTTTTAGTAATCTAAATGACTATTCATTATTTGGTAAAGACAGAGCTTCCATTTTCCAAATTAACTTAGGGGCAATTTGAAGTGACTTCTTTAGTCTGACATCATCTCAGGATTTAAGGGTATTTCTCCTTAGCCTGTCCAAATCAGCAATCAATATGTTTATTTTAATCACAGATTTAACATTTACCAAACCTGATGTCTATTCTATAGAATTCATTTTATTTTTTCCACTTTTTGAAATCTCCTCATTAGCACTTCGCAAACATGCTCATTTTAATTTAATGTCACTGAATCAACCTTTCTATTAGTTTAATGTTAAAGAAGAAATATGCTTTTATATGAAACTTGGATGGTTGGCACCAGAGATCTTAAACAGCAAGCCAGCAGGAGGAATCACACAGGCATGGCTACACAAAACACATTGGTGTCTTCATAAATTTCTCCTCCTGATACTATTCATAAATAAATTGTGGAGGCCAGGTTCCTCTCTCAGTAGCACTGAAAAACAATTTTATTATCAATCCTGCTTCTACTCATATAATTAATCTTGAATTAGATAAACCAGTTTGGCCTGCCTCACTATAATGTCACATCCTAGGTTAAGTCATAGGAATTCCCATATTTGCAACAACATTAGTGAATACAAAAGCAGTGGATAAACACAATTGAAATCTTCCATTAAATTTTTTGAAAGAGAAATTGAGTGGACAACAATTGAGTCTGCAAAATTTCTCAAGTGCTTCTGTCTCATTTACAACAAGTACCATAGAGAAATCTCAGTAGGAGGGATTCTTTCACAATGTCTTCACCACATTTAGTTGGAATTTAGGAAGGCTCCAGACTTCTGAAGAGATGATTATACCAAAAAAAATGCACTTACACAACACTTGGCTACCTATAATTAAGAAAGTAGAAGAAACATCAAATTCCATCTATTAAAAGTTCTGAATTTTTTTCCCCATCAAACCAATGAGCTATAGAAAAAATTAGCAGGAGAGTATCTGCCCAACAGAAGTAATCTGTATTATCCATAATACTATCCATACTTCAGAGATTTCTGGTTTGAAGGCAATGTTTCAAGTTAAGGTATTCCTCAAGAAGTTATTAGTAATAATAGCACTCTAATCATGAATGCTGAGTAATAAGCTACTGGAGTAATCTTAAATGCTGTGCAATACTTTGCCAGAATACTTTCCAGTACTTTTATTGATTGAGTGAGCAAGTAATTTTATTTATTTATAACATCTCCATACTATCCATCTCCCCTAAATAACTGTGGGTGGCTTCAGTGGTGGAATTCAAATACCTGAGCAGGTCTGGGCCTCCAAGGTCTATAACGGATTTTCAGAAGTGACATCCATGCACTTCCGGTGGGCTGTTCTAGGTCTGAGAAGCCTCCTCCAGGTGTCCAAGGCCTAGAACAGGCTTCTGAAAGTGGCATCCATGCAGTTCTGGTGGGCCATTCTGGGCCTGGCAGGCCTCCTCCAGACCTCCGAGGCATAGACTGGACTTCTGAAAGAAAGCCAGTTCTCCAAATGCAGCAAAATTTAGCTACCTGTTCTGCTGAACTGGTGCAAACCAGCTGAATCCCACCACTGGGTGGCTTACAATACAAAAATGTCATAATATAAAAGTATAATTAAGAACCAAATTAAAAAACAGAATTAAAAGGTAGAATTACCATTGTTATTGTTGTTAGCTGCGAAGTCGTGTCCGACCCATCGCGACCCTATGGACAACATTCCTCCAGGCCTTCCTGTCCTCTACCATCTTCTGGAGTCCATTTAAGTTCACGCCTACTGCTTCAGTGACTCCATCCAGCCACCTCATTCTCTGTCGTCCCCTTCTTCTATTGCCCTCAATCTTTCCCAGCATGAGGCTCTTCTCCAGTGAGTCCTTCCTTCTCATTAGGTGGCCAAAGTATTTGAGTTTTAGCTTCAGGATCTGGCCTTCTAAAGAGCAGTCAGGATTGATCTCCTCTAGGACTGACCGGTTTGATCGCCTTGCAGTCCAAGGGACTCACAGGAGTCTTCTCCAGCACTATAGTTCAAAGGCCACAATTCTTTGGCGCTCAGCCTTTCTTATGGTCCAGCTTTCACTGCCATACATTGCAACTGGGAAGACCATAGCCTTGACTGTATGCACTTTTGTTGACAGGGCGATGTCTCTGCTTTTTAGTGTGCTGTCTAGATTTGCCATGGCTTTCCTCCCCAGGAGCAAGCGTCTTTTAATTTCTTGGCTACAGTCCCCATCTGCAGTGATCTTGGAGCCCAGGAAAATAAAATCTGTCACTACCTCCATTTCTTCCCCATCTATTTGCTAGGAATTGAGAGGGCCGGATGCCTTGATCTTGGTTTTCTTAATGTTAAGTTTCAACCCAAGTTTTGCACTCTCCTTCTTTACCTGCAACAAGAGACTCTTTATTTACCATATTCAATGTTAAAAGGTTAAAAAGGTAGAGAGGACAACCCCCACAATACCAATGATCTCAGGGTTGCCGAGTACTCTTTTGTCACAGTAATTTCCATCACACAATATCCAGGCCACATTTCCTCAGTCTAATGGCCTTGTTCAAAATAGACAATATTGTTAAAAAGGAATAGCATATAGCATATTTATATTACTTTTATAAATAATTCAAGGCAGTGAACATACTAATACTTGTTTCTTCTATTTTCCCTATATGAAACACTATTGGCTCACTATAAGTGCCCTTTCAGGAAATGACAATTTCCCAATAAAACTGAAAATAAAAATAGAAAGGAAAGAAATTATATAAAAAGCCAAGCCAAAATTTTAACAAGAGGGCTGGTGGTCTTTCACAACTGAAACCTGGTTTCCTTAACCATCCAAAGAATTTCTTCTTTAATAAGTGAGACCATCAAGCTCCCATTAAATCTTATTTAATTCAGATAGATTAAGAAGAACTGTATCATCAAAATGTTATTGTCCCCTCCCCCCCCAATTAAAGAGGTCCATGCAGTGGTGAGATTCAAATATGTGAACAACCAGTTCTCTGTGTGGATGCTGCTTCCGGAAGTTCATTCTGGGCCTGGGCAACAAAAAATTAGCTACTGGTTCTGCCAAAGTGGTGCAAACCAGCTGAATCCCACCACTGGGTCCAGGTAATAGGACTAAGAAGAATGGCCTTCTCTGTGGTGGCTCCCTCCCTGTGGAACATCATCCCTGCAGAGATAACATTGTCCCCCACTTTGGTACGCTTTTTAAAGGCTCTGAAGACATGGTCTTGCCAGTGGGGTGGAGGATCTCAGGGTAATACAGAGCACCTCAAGTGGTTTGTCTGATTGTTGTTGCCAGTGTGGTAAACTTTACTGAGTTTTGCATTTGGGATTTTATTTCTTTAAACCATGAGTAAATTGGGTGGCCATATATATTTTCTAAATAAATAAATAAAATAATAATTAAAATCTTTTGTTGGTGGCCATATAGATTTAGGTGTTGTCTCAAAATAAGAGACTTAGAATTGCTCTCAAATACTGGACCCTTTTGCTGAACCAGCATAAGGAAAACAACAGAGACATCTTCAAAAAAGCACAACAATCCTGAGGGCAGTAGCTAGCTGTTTAGCTAATTCATTGCCAGTGGGAGATGAATGAATGTTCAAAGTAGTTCTTAGAAAGCTGTCAAGAACCTTCATATAAAGTAGGGATTCATATAAAAATGTCACTATAAGCAGACACTATATTCCTGCAACTCATCTGCAGATGCTCTTAAGAAATATATTCTGAATTTATTTTTCAAACGGGAGGAAGAGGAATTTGAGGAAGAGCTTGAGACCAGAGGTGGAGATTAATTCTGGTATTGGCCTGAATATGTGTCCAATGGTGATATCATAATAAAGAAGATGTAGCCCAGGCATGTCAAACTCGCGATGTCACATGACGTCGTGTGATGTATCACGACTTTTTCCCCATTGCTGGCAACGGGGAGGGCAGGGTTTCATCATGATGCATCTGGCCCACGGGCCAGCAGTTTGACCTGCCTGGTGTAGCCTATCATTGGTTGGAACCTAGACTACTATACTATAAGTAAATTTTCACTTCCTTTTCTCTTTTGCTCCATGCATTCTCTAAATTTGCTTCAGATTATAGTCACAGTTCTTCAAAGGAGATATTGGGACTTGCAAGAAGCTTCAGAGTAAGAGAGAATATGTTGCACCATTATGACTATTCTACTGTTTGACACACAAAATTGAATTTTACTCCTGGTTTCTGTTCATATATTACACCTAAAGGAGTCAGAGCAAATTAATATTCAACTATGTATATTACTATGTAAAAGCAAAATATTGAGGCAGCGTGTTATTACCTTATTCTATCGCACTAAAAAGAGTTGAAACCAATGATTTTCTTTCTTTCCCCCTTTCCCCTACATGAGTGTTTCTCAGTCTTGGGAGCTTGAAGATATGTAGACTTCAACTCCCAGAATTCCCCAGCCAGCCAGGTTGGCTGAGGAGTTCTGGGAGTTGAAGTCCACAGATCTTCAAGCTACCAAGGTTGAGAAACACTGCCTTATACTTTTTCCTCTTCCCCTTTTTCCTTCCTTAAGGTAAAGGTAAAGGTAAAGGTTCCCCCGCACATGTGTGCTAGTCGTTTCTGACTCTAGGGGCCGGTGCTCATCTCCGTGCCAGCGCTTGTCTGAGGACGTATGCGTGGTCATGTGGCCGGCATGACTAGACACCAAAGGCACACGGAACGCTGTTACCTTCCCACCGTAGTGGTCCCTATTTTTCTACTTGCATTTTTACGTGCTTTCGAACTGCTAGGTTGGCAGAAGCTGGGACGAGTAACAGGCGCTCACTCTGTTACGCGGCACTCAGGATTCGACCCGCCAAACTGCCGACCTTCTGATCGACAAGCTCAGCGTCTTAACCCACTGAGCCACCGCGTCCCTTACAGTTGGTATACAGTACACTATAAGGTATGCAATTTCCTTCCTTACTTTCCTATTATTTTCATTTTTCTTTGTATTTTGTATGTTGATAAACTAATAAAAATTTTTAAACAGGAGAGCAAATTAATATTCAGATAAAAATTAGACACTGGTATACAAACCTAGATCCTGTTGCAATCTAGGGGATATATGGACAATGTGCTAAAGAGCCAACTTTTTCAGAACGGGTTGTGGATCTGGGATAAACTTAGAATACATTTGGTAGCATAATGCACATTTATCTTGTATGTTTAAAGGGTAATTGAAAGGACTGGCAGACTATTCTTATTCAAACCAGTTTTAATTATCATATGCTTTTTGTTAGCAAAATGCACAATAACAGCACTTCAGGGCAATGAAGGCAATAAGAGCACAGCAAGAGAATGCAAGATTACATACCACAAAAAAAAGTTGAGAGAATTAGATGTCTATTGCCTGCCATGCTTTAAGCTGAAACCTTTTGAGAGAGACGGTGATTCAGAAAAAAAAAAAATAGCGGGGGTGGCAGAGTCTTAAAATTCATTTGTACTAACAATTTGCTTCTTATGCAAAGGCATTCTGGGGGAAAAAGTAGACAGGGGAATTGAACAAATATGAAATCTCATATAAATGAGGAACAGCAAATTGAGCAAAAGAGGATTTAGAGCTAAATCTTTTGTTCAAAGAGTGATTAAAAAGCATTATGTTGGATGAAGTCGATCAGAAGCTTAGCTAGACAAATTTCCTGTTCTGCTGATATCTCTGCATCTCTTTGTTTGGTTGCCCAAGAAAGGAAGAGAAGAGCAGGGGATTTTGGTGTCTTGAGGCTGAGAAGGACACCACAACAGCCGGCAAAGATGACAGCACGTGAATTTTAGGTTTATTTCCTATCACCTTTGTTCCAGACTGTTACCTCATCCCTGTGGTCCCTTCCTCTCTCCTGTTAATGAGAGAAGAAAACATCAGGTAAAGGTAAGGTAAAGGTTCCCCCGCACATGCATGCTAGTCATTTCTGACTCTAGGGGCCGGTGCTCATCTCCGTTTCCAAGCCGAAGAGCCAGCGCTTGTCCGAGGACGTCTCCATGGTCATGTGGGAGGCATGACTAGACGCCAAAGGTGCACGGAACGCTGTTACCTTCCCACCGGAGTGGTCCCTATTTTTCTACTTGCATTTTTACTTGCTTTTGAACTGCTAGGTGGGCAGAAGCTGGGACGAGTAACAGGTGCTCACTCTGTTACACGGCATTCGGGATTCGACCCGCCAAACTGCCGACCTTCTGATCGAAAAGCTCAGTGTCCTAACCCCCTGAGCCACCACGTCCTCTCTCCTGTTAATGAGAGAAGAAAACATCCACCCAGATGCTAAAAACTAGATCTGCATGAAGGCAACTTAAATTCACTTTGACAGCTTTCTCCTTACAAAGGCAACATGATTTCCTTTGTCAAAGCAAAGATGCAGCACAATTTCTCTTGACACATGGTCCGTATCACCCTGAACATGCTGCAGGTCTCCTACCTGTCACTTGCAAAAGCCAGTGCTTGGACAGAAGCTATTCCAGTTTTGGCAAATGCTTCTGGAGAAGGCTGATAGGGGAACACTTCCTCAGCATCTTTCTTCCATTCTCTATCAGCACTTACAAAAGAGGCCTCCATGCAGGTTCTCTGCTGAGAAGGAGCAAGAAACTTAAGGAAACTCATAAGAAATCCAGGAACTTCAGTTAAGTGATGTTAATTGCATTCCTTGTTAGCAGATATGAATACAATATATGAAATACTAGCAAATGTTGAGAATTAAGAGCAAGGCCTACATAGAGACACAACATCCAGTCTTTCTTATACTGGGGTTTCTTCCTGCTCTGTGCAACAGACTATTTGATTCTTCTTTTCTGTGGACAACTCTTCTGTTTCAATCTGTGGTATCTTTCTGTAGCTTCAAAAAGCAAAGTATCGTGGTCTCTTTACCTTTCCTCTTTGAAATGGATTTCTAGCTTGTTTCTTGAAGCAGCTTTGAGGAAGTGCTACGTTTGAATTCTCAGCAGTATTATGTCTGTTGAGGATGTGCACAGCCCTGCTAAGAGTCCAGCCCAGCTTGAATACTGTAATAATTGCCTTATGAAAGCCAAGACCTTAAAACTAGCACAGTGATAGGGCCACTGCAGGAAAAACCCATTTCAATTGTTAAAAACAATTTAATATTATACCGTATTCTGGTTTCCAGTTTGCACAATATCTGCCAGAATTGATTGCACACAATCGAGTCAAAGTCAAAAACATGTGTGAAATAAAGTTAAAGTCACCTTGGATTCTTCTGCTGAAGTTAATGGATCCTAAAACTGTTTCAGGATTGTTTTCTATTTATTTCAATATATGAAATATAACTTTTATTATGAAAGCCAACCCATACCCAAGTTAGCAGCTTCTAGTCAGTGGATATCGTGAGCTATTTTACTTTTCCACAGGATTCCCAGATTTTGGAATTTCCAATAAGGTGGTGATGAGGTTAATTTTCCCTTTCTCTTGCTCTGCAAAAGCAACACTTATGGGTTATTTTTGAAGAGTATTGGAAGGCAGACAATTCCTTTCCTTCTGAAAAGGTTATGCAGTGTTTCCATTTGTGAAAGAAGAGATACAAATGTCTGTGTACAAATATTCCAACCCGTAGGAATATGGCATTTTTTAAAATTAAAATTAAGACATTCTGCATCCCAAATACAATATTATAGGCATATGTGTCATCATATTTGTGGCACGTACTGAACTTGTAATAGTGAGAAACCCAACGGTGGGACAGCTGTAAATAAATTACAAGTAGATACACCACTGTTTTGCTCATATATCATTGTGTATTCCCTATAGCTGCTCCTTCTTCAAGGGATGAGTAATAGGGATTCCGGTTAGTGAAAGTACAAGAGAGAATTATCATGGTGACAAAAGCAGAGCGTGAATGGAGCAAAATAGGAGCCCCCTTATAATATTACATATTTACCACCACTTCCATTGCAGCCTTCATCACTGCTGCCAATTCACAGCTTGTCCTTTCACTTGTCTCTTTGTTTTGAAAACTATTAGCTTGGGGCCATGGGGAGTGCTTTTTCCCAAGCTGTTTGGATTTAGACATAGTTATAGTTGAAGCAAAGGGACACGGTGGCTCAGTGGGTTAAGACGCTGAACTTGTCGATCAGAAGGTCGGCAGTTTGGCGGGTCGAATCCCGAGTGCTGCGTAGCAGAGTGAGCGCCTGTTACTCGTCCCAGCTTCTGCCCACCTAGCAGTTCGAAAGCACGTAAGAATGCAAGTAGAAAAATAGGGACCACTACGGTGGGAAGGTAACAGCGTTCCGTGCACCTTTGGCGTCTAGTCATGCTAGCCACATGACCACGGAGATGTCCTCAAACAAGCGCTGGCTCTTTGGCTTTGAAACGGAGATGAGCCTCTAGAGTCGGAAACGACTAGCATTCATGTGCGGGGGAACCTTTACCTTTACCTTTATAGTTGAAGTAGACTGAATGAAATCAGTTTAGGAAATCAGTAGAAAGATTTGTGATAAGTCACTTTTGACTGATTGACTGTCAGTCCTCAAAGAAAAAAATTCTCCACCATTTCAATATCTTCATTGACATTGCTGTAGCTGTTCTCATTAGTTTTTTCCTCAAATTTTAAAACCACTCTCATCTTCCTCTGCACAGAGATGTAGTTTGCTATGGAACTATGAGTAAGAGCCTTGGTGGAGCAGTGGGCTAATGCCTCCTTAAGTAACACCAGCTGCCTGCAATTAGTGCAGATTCGAGTCCCACCAGGCTCAAGGTTGACCCAGCCTTCCATCCTTCCGAGGTAGGTAAAATGAGGACCCAGATTGTTGGGGGCAATAAGCTGACTTTGTAATAATGCCACTTGGGGGGGAAGCCCTAATAAGCAGGCATATACATAGAATGAAGGCTATTGCTAAGCACATTGATTTGTGCTTTAAATTATAAGCCGCCCTGAGTCTTCGGAGAAGGGCAGGATATAAATGGGATTAAAATAAAAAAAATAAATAAATAAGTGTATTTCTTGTTTCCGATTTAATTGAAGAAAAGTTTAATAAATTGATCAAGGTAAATGGAGCAAAATACTTCCTAATCTGTTGAGTTTTAGTCTTCAGAACGTAGAGCTTATTCAGATCTTGCTCTTCAGGGGGAATATGTGAGCCCAAACCAATCAGTGGCATCTCAGCCACCTACCTTCTCATATCAGCCACTTTCCTTGGATGGACTGCCACCTTTGCCTTCATCAGGTCTCTGCCAACACAATCTTCCTTTACACCCCCTTATTGATGAAGGGATTCCTGGAAGAGGTGAATGAAGAACACCAAGGATATATATAATCAGCAACATCACCATGAATCCAGGTGTCCAGCTAAAGCAAGCAGACACCTATACTGGGCAGGAATATAGGAAGATGAGGGAAGCAGAAAATCACTTGTGTAACAATGGCAAAGACACCACTTCATACTGCATAAAACATAAAGAATAGATGGGAATACAGATTTATACCGAGAGCAGTTAGCTGTGACAGTGAAATTTAAATTTTCCTGGTCATCTCCAACCTGGCCTTTGCTATTTGGAGCATCATAAGAGGATTCTTAGATGTTTATGTTAATAGGTACACAGACTCATAAAGAAAATTATTCACAACATGAGAACCTACCCCATCAATCAACCTAAATCTTCAAAAAAATCTTTTCAGGAGCTCAGAATTCAGTTTCAAACATTATGGGACACACATTATGCACACCTTTCTTACCTGGAATTAAAATCTAGTTTTAGACCCACATTTGAAGCAGAGCATATCAATGGGCTAATCAGTGTTCCTGATTGCTTTCTTTACATACCTATTGCCTACCACATATTAATTAAGTCTCCCTTCGAAACTAATTACAATTTTGAAATGACTCACCTATTTTGAGAAGGATGAAACAGAAAACAAAGAATTAGATCCAGAGAACTTTGATGTGATTATGGGCTTCTTTTGTATACCATTTTTCCTTCTTCACCAGGACCAAGGTCTATAATAGGAAAGAGATAGGACAGGAGCGAAATCTTAAAAGACTCACAATGGAACAGTAGTAGCTATCCCATTAATATCTAAAAGGTATTGTATAGGGTGCATAAGCAATAGTAGTTTGTTTGCCTTATCTTTCCCTTATTCTTCTTTCCCTGTACTTCTAAACTTTGTAGGTT
The DNA here is from genome assembly GCA_024449315.1 of Daboia siamensis. Classification (NCBI taxonomy): domain Eukaryota; kingdom Metazoa; phylum Chordata; class Lepidosauria; order Squamata; family Viperidae; genus Daboia; species Daboia siamensis. The sequence goes on along the minus strand of JAKJMR010000354.1, from coordinate 71,289 downwards.
ATGTCAAAAGAGCAAAACCCACTTTCAGGTAGTTTTTGCAGACCAACAGTATTCGTTATATTCCGAAATATAATAGGAATTGGAGATATGTAGGCCAATATGAGTGATTTATTAATTTTAAATTTATAGCCCCAAAGGAATCAGCAGCAATCCTAATACAAATATACCAAGAAGAAAAGTTACGAAAAGTTAAAGTCAAATTCAACTCCAGAGGGAGTGAATTATAGTTCAGGAACTATGCAGGTTTCCTATGGCCAAATCTCCACAGTGTTTGTGTGTCTGCATACCTAAGTGTTCAACCTAGGTCATAGCTTGGTCATAGGACACTGTTGAATACCTACCTTCAAGCACAATAACTATGATGTCACTTATAAGACATATTTCTAGGTATTATTGTTTTTTTGGTTTTTTTGACATGAGCAGAACTCAGATATGTTTAACTAGATAGTACCTGGGTCAAGCTTCCAAATGATGTTAAAACTATAGTGCTGAGCTGTTAAGCACAGCAGCCTCACTTTTTATGATCAGAGTCTTTGCAGAATATGAACCCAGGCCTTGACTATAAGGAAAGAGCTTTCTGAAGCTGCTCCTCAGCCATAAAGCAACTTCAGTTCCTGAAGTTTCTGTGTACACATGGGCCACCATGTTTTGCCATATTGAGTGCTTACAGCAATAGCAATAGCACTTAGATTTATATACTGCTCCAAAGTGCTTTACAGTACTCTCTGAGCAGTTTACAAAGTCAGCATATTGCCCCCAACAATCTGGGTTTTTCATTTTGCCAACCTCGGAAGAATGGAAGGCTGAGTCAACTTTGAGCCTCATCAGGATCAAACTCCAGGCTGTGGGCAGAATTTGCCTGCAATACTGCATTCTAGCCACTGCATCATCATAGCTCCAATGCTTATGCTTTATGGCTTTGATAGGTAGAGCGGAGTTTCATATTCAAGAGGAGCAATTTTTCAAGCCATTTTTCTGCACCTCTTATTGGTGTTCCATACAATATTAATTTGGACACTTTACTACAGAATCATAGAAGGTATCTGTAGTGTATGCATCTTAAGCATACACAGGATGTCAGCACAGCAGGGGGCTGGACAGCTCCAGGCTATAACCGCTTTTGGTGGGAAAGCCTGAATGGAGCAAGCTTGACAGCTCCGGGGCATGGTCAGCTCTGGCAGGAAGCCAGGGTTTAAATCTATTGGCCACCTGCACTGGCGGGAAGCCCAGGTTTGAATCTATTGGTTGCGATTCACCTGGGCAGGTATAAAGAGACGCCAGGTAACCCCTTTGCCCCAGCTTCGTTCCTGACCCCAAATAAAGAAGTTACTACCCAGCTCAGTGTCTGTCTCTCTGTGCGACCACGCGACATTGCACTGGCGACGAAGGTGGGATCCTGCACAAGGAATCGCTAGCCGCGGATGAAACCCCATCGGCAGCACCGGATCCGGAGGCAGGATGACCCGAGACAGCGGAATGGCACAACTGGGTCAGTATCCCCTTTTTAACAGTAACCTCCCCGAAGAGTCGGTTACTGTTAAAGGTAGCACTCGAGCTGGGAGTGGACAGCTCGAGTGCTACCTAAGGGCGAATGGGGTTAAAGATGACCGGCAGAGAGCGGTGGTGCTACTCTGCAGCTGTGGGACAGAAATGTACCAGCTGGCGGTCGGTGTCTGCTCACCGGACGACATCAACACCATCGGGTACAGAGAGCTGCTGGTGAAACTGACCGAGCATTTCAGACCAGAAACGTTCGAGATCGCATGGAGATATCGTTTCAAGAAACGGGACCAACGGCCGGGTGAGTCTGCCAAACAATACATGGCTGCCCTATGGCAGGCAGCCCATCTCTGCAATTTTGAAAATTTAGAGATCAGGCTGCGGGATTGGATCGTCTGTGGGTTGCGAGATCGGAAGCTGTGACAGAAGATATTCGCGAAGCAAAAGCTGACCCTGAGGGATGTCCAAGAGAAGTTCCTAGCCTGGGACATGGCTGAGGAGTCCGACGCGAGGGAGGGCGGCACCATCCACCAGCTGAGCAGCTGCTGCGGGGCAGAAGAGTCAGCATGCGAAGTGGACGCCATTCACCGGACCCCTCGACCGTTCACCACAACCCAAGGCAACTCGAGGGAGCCAGGACCAGCCACGATGGACCCGAAGTACCAGGAGTGCAGGTGCGGAGGAAACACCCCCCGGGCTACCCAACTCCCTGGTTACGGTGCGAACCGGCCCCGGTCTACCCAGCACGGCGGCTGCAGACAACCCCGGTCTACCCAGTGCTCCGGCTGCAGTGCGAACGGCTCCCGATCGATCCGCTGTGCGAGCTGCGGAGGACAGCACCCCCGATCTACCTGCCGGTTTAAATCAGCGAAGTGTCGTGCCTGTGGGAAAACCGGACACATTGCGTCGGTCTGCAGAAGCAAGCAACGGGACAGCCTGCACGAAGTGGAAGCAGAGTTCCATCGGCCACAGGAACTGGGAAGCAGTCGCATAGACTGTCGGTCAGCCACACAATGGGACGGCTGGCCATTTGCTCAACAGGGGGGCCACAGACACTCACTCCGAAAATTAAGCTAAGGGTGAGACTGCAAGGGGTCCCCTGCACGATGGAACTGGACTCTGGGTCAGCCGTGTCAATCATCTCCGCCAGAACGTTTAATGAGATTTGCGAGTGGAGCGGCCAACGGGTTCCCTTGAAGCCATCCAGACTGACCCTCTCTGACTTTCAAAATTCACCAATTAACGTTCAGGGGAGGCATAGGTGATGGTACAGTACAAGGGGTTCGCGGGCAAATTGAAGGTAATGGTCGTCGAAGGGCAGCGGATCAGCCTCATGGGGTAGGGTGGTTCAAAGCGCTGGGCATTGGAATCACGAGGATTCACCAGACGCGGAGCTGCCATTCACTTGATTCTGTCTGCAAAGATTTTGCAGACGTTTTCGATGAGCAGTTAGGAAGATACACCGGCCCCTCCAATTTCATTTAAATTAAACCCCCAGGTTCAGCCCATCAGAATGAAGGCTAGGCGAGTTCTGTTCGCGTTAAAACACAAGATAGAGCGGGAATTGGATAAGCTGTTGGGCCAGGGGGTGTTAACGCCAGTCGATGGAGCGGAATGGGAAACCCCCATCGTAATGCCTCTCAAGGCAAATGGCGAAGTCTGCATTTGCGCCGACTATATGGGGACCATTAACCGAGCTCTGAGCGCCCATTCCTACCCAGTCCCCACAGTCAGCAGCATCCTGGAGTCCCTGCAGGGTGGGGCGGTGTTCGCAAAACTGGATCTTGCCCAAGCTTACCAATAGCTGCCGGTCGATCCAGAGGCTGCTAAAGCGCAAACGATAGTCACCCACAAGGGGGCGTTCTGGGTAGACCGGCTGCAGTTCGGGGTCAGCGTGGCTCCTGGAATTTTCCAGGAGGTGATGGAAAGGACCCTCAAGGGGATACCAGGGGTTTGCCCTTATTTTGACGACGTCCTAATTGCAGCTAGCTCCGAGGACGTTTTGGCGGACCGATTGAGAGCTGTGCTAGGAAGGTTCAGGGCTGCAGGGCTGAAACTCAAAAAGGAAAAATGCAAGATTGGGGTAACTGAGACAGAGTTCCTAGGGTTCAGGATTGATGCTCGAGGCATCCACCCATCAGCATCCAAAGTCAGGGCAATCAAAGAAGCCCCAATTCCCAAAAACAAGCTTGAGTTGCAGGCATTCCTGGGCCTCCTCAACTTTTATCACACGTTCCTGCCACACAAAGCAACAATTGCAGTACCCTTACACAGGCTGCTAGACAAGCAAGCATCCTGGGACTGGTCTGATAAACACAGAAATGCATTCAACACACTGAAAAACCTGTTAGCAGGCAATGCCATGGTCACACACTTCAAGGAAGACCAGCCAATCTGCCTTGCATGCGATGCATACCCTTATGGGATTGGGGCAGTCCTCAGCCATTTAAAGGAGGATGGAACCCAAGCCCCCATCGCTTACTACTCCAGGACCCTGTCAGCTGCAGAAAGAAATTACGCACAGATAGATAAGGAGGCACTGGCAGTGGTTACAGGAGTAAAGAAATTTCATGACTACCTATATGGTAGGGAATTCCTAATATATACTGATCATAAGCCATTGTTAGGGTTATTTACAACGGAGAAGCAGACACCACAAATCCTGTCACCCTGGATGCTACGCTGGTCCATTTTTCTGTCAGCATACACATACAAGTTGGTACACAGGCCAGGCAGGGAGATGGGAGATGGCTCCGTGTCCCTCAGCAGACTGCCGTTAAGGGACACGGAGCCAGACTCTGCACCGGTTGCTCAAATATTGGCAATACAGGAGTTGCCAGAATGCCCCCTCAATGCCAAAGACGTGGCAACAGAGACGCCTAAAGACAAAATCCTAAGCAGGGTACAGGCTTGGGTAAGCAGTGGGTGGCAGGACAAATCACCAGGGCAAGAGTTCATCGCATACTTCTCAAGGAGGCATGAACTATCAGCACACAAGGGTGCCTGTTGTGGGGGAGTAGAGTAATAATTCCACAGGGTCTAAGAGGAAGGGTCCTTCAATCACTGCATGTGGGCCACCCAGGGGTCGTAAGGATGAAAGCTCTGGCAAGGAGCTACCTGTGGTGGCCTGGGTTAGACAAGGAGATAGAAGGGCTAGTGGCTGGATGCTACACATGCCAAAGGTCACGACCAGAACAACCACATGCACCAGAAACACACACCCCATGGTCCAGGGTGCATATAGATTATGCGGGGCCATTTCAGGGACACACATTCTTAGTAGCGGTAGACAGCCACTCTAACTGGTTGGAGGTGGTGCCCGTAAGCAACATGACTTCAGCAGGAACCATTCAGGCATTAAGGGGGTTGTTTGCAACACATGGTCTGCCAGATGTAATTGTGTCGGATAATGGAACGCAATTTACTTCGTCGGATTTCCAGGTGTTCCTGAGGACCTTGGGGATTAGACACACCACCTCAGCCCCTTTCCACCCAGCCAGTAATGGGTTGGCAGAACGATTCGTGTGAACAACAAAGGACGCCCTGAAGTGCATAGTTCAGGGGGAATGGAAGCAAAGACTGGTCACCTTCCTCCTTCACCAACACTCAACACCCTGCTCAGTCACAGGCCAAAGCCCAGCGGAACTCAGATGGGGCAGACGCCTGATAACAACACTGGACAGGCTCCATCCAGACAGAGTAGCAGCAGATGTCGGGACCCCCAATATCAAAACAGTTTTTAACACTGGGGATCCTATCTGGACAAGGAACTATAGCTCAGGTCACCCATGGGTGCCAGGAGAAATTCTAGATCAAACAGGACCCCTATCCTACAAGGCAAGGGTGGAGGGGGGACTCCTGTGGAAAAGGCACCTGGACCAGCGAAGGAAAAGGGCTCCTGAGAGGGTTTTTGAGGACACACTGGGGGCTGGGGAGGAAGAGGCAACACTAACACAAACATCCAGGAGGGTCACAGAGGGTCACAGAGGCAACCCTACTCCAGGCAGGAAACTGACAGGGAAAACAGACAAACACCGGACCCAAGTGAAGGAAGGACACAGCTATACTATCATGGCACCCAACCAAAACCCAGCACCTCAACACACACACAACACACACACCCCACAATCCACCACAACAACCACAGCAAGCAAGAAAGACAGGAGACAGCACCACACCACCGGGGGAACCAGTCCCAAGGAGGTCAAGCAGGCCCCACAAGGCTCCAAGCTATCTCGCTGACTATGTGCGTTCTTAAAGGGGGGTGGAAGGTGAAAGAGTAACTAAGAAATAAACAAATGTAAATATTGTATATATGTTAATAAGTGTATATAGTTATGAGAGACGGAATGAACAGAGGTTAACCCCTCACTATGGGGGAAGGGGTGTAGTGTATGCGTCTTAAGCATACACAGGATGTCAGCACAGCAGGGGGCTGGAGAGCTCCAGGCTATAACCGCTTTTGGCGGGAAAGCCTGAATGGAGCAAGCCTGACAGCTCCGGGGCATGGTCAGCTCTGGCGGGAAGCCAGGGTTTAAATCTATTGGCCACCTGCACTGGCGGGAAGCCCAGGTTTGAATCTATTGCTTGCGATTCACCTGGGCAGGTATAAAGGGACGCCCGGTAACCCCTTTGCCCCAGCTTCGTTCCTGATCCAATAAAGAAGTTACTACCCAGCTCAGTGTCTGTCTCTCTGTGCGACCATGCCACATTGCAGTATCTATGCATAGAAGTAAAGTGTTGGACTGCAACTGGGGATCCCTAGATTCAAATGTAAATTTAGCCATGAAGTTTGTACCTCTACTTTTGAATTGCTTATGTTTGGCATGAGAATAAATAATATCTCAGAAGCAATATTATTTATAGTTTAACCATATTTTCTAGACAACCACTTGCACGTACAGTTGTCTCAAAAATGTTGTAGAATTTCATATTACACTGTTAACCTATTCATTCGTTATTTTAGCTCTGCTTTCTGCAGACATTCATTACATATTTGCCATCTAAAAAACATAGATGGCAAAACTCTGTGAGACTGGTGGGCTATATAAATATTATGACTAAATAAAAAGTTAAATCAATAAAACTTTTTGCAGACTGCCCAGGAGAAAAACTGCTTTGAAAGGTACTACATACATTTTAAAATAATTATAAGAATAAAAAGAAAATCGATGCTTGGAGAACTTACTAGATATTATGGCTCTGTTAGCTGGGAATTCTACGATTTATATTCCTACTGTATCTGGTGAGTACCAAGTCATAATAGCCTGTGATAAAGAATATATTTGTAACAATAATACATTCAAAGCTAATACTTGCTTTACACTTCAAACTAAGTAAACCAGTTACATTAATATTCCTTCTATCAAACCAAACCAAACCAAACACGGCTTACTTAATGTGATGTAGGACTCCAGTTAAAGACTTATTCATTTGAACTCTGCGCTGTGAACTATTTGATATAATAATGCTATGACATAGCTCTGCTTATAGATAAAACTACGCCACTAAGTTAACCATGGTTTGTTGAAGCATTAACTAAACTATGATTAGGGATTCATACATCATGACAAGCCATAAACAAATAAACCTTATTATAAATTATACTAAGTGTTGCCTGAGTACTGGTGTCACAGTCATTCTTAAAAATTATGCAAGTGTACACAATGTGTAGCATATAAAGTAAACATTTGTAGAGTGTCCTTTTTTAAGCGCTACACTCACTTTCTATCATTTTACAGCTTCCCGAATAACTGCAGGAGTACTGTTTTCTTTTTCAGCAAAACAAATGCTGTGCTGTGTAATTTATTGATTTCTTTTCAAAAAGTGTTTTTGCTAAAGGACTCTAGCTTGTGAAGGAGATGACTGTGGGTGTTGTGCTGTCATCTTCATTTTCTTCCCAGGCTGCAATTATATTTGCTAGCATGTTTTACTTTCACCGCACACTAATGCTTTTAAAGATTTTTCATGAGTACTGTAAATAGTTTGATAATGTACAGAGAAATAACTGGATGTAACTATAATAGAATAGATAAGACCCAATTAATGGGATGAAGTGGGTTCTTATGTTAGTTGGCCTGGAACTCAGGTATGATTCTAGGATGAATGAATGCACACTTCAATACACTACCTGAACAGTAGGCTATGCCATCTGTGACGCTTTGTTGTGCCATCACAGTAGTTTATTTTCATTCTCTCTTGAACAGACATGGGTGTTTATAAGTAAGTTGTACAACTCGAGAACATATGGCAAGAAGGTCCAAGGAGTCCTAGGAAACATGAGAAATCATGTTTGGGATGAACTTAAAGACCAGAATGATTGACCTTGCCTGATTTGAATTCAGTCAAGCTAGACAGCAGCACCTAGCCAACCTTGGCTGATTTTTGAAAAGCTTAATCAGAACAGGCTCAGTGTTTGGACTAGAGACCATGAGAAAAATACCAAAAATATAGATATACCAGGAAAATCAAAATAACCTCCTGAAAGCAGGCAATGGCAAAGTTTCAAAAAAAATACATGGATGTGCCTGTGAAATTAAGATTGGCTTGAAAAATTGCTTATTTAGGATTGGCATGGCTTTTTTGGTACCTGTGTTTATTTAGTGACAACCCCCACCCCAATTAACATTTTAGAGGGGTAGCTCATCTGGGATTGGGGGTAGAAGGAGATATAAGGGGAATGAAGGAGGCTTCTTTGTGTTAGTAAAAATCAGCATGTCTGCTATAGCCAATTTATTCAATGTATAGTTTTCAAAGAAACTAGAAGCTTGAGCCAGAATTATAAAAGGATCAGACACACAACTAAACTAAACCAATGAAGAACAGGACACACATCACCTCAATAAATGGCATGCTATTTGGGCAGCAGTTATTGCTGTGCAGAGTGCGCATCTTTTTAAAGGATCTTGGTGCTATGAGTGTTAGTGTTAGTGGCATGAATATTATTGAAAGTGAAAAGAAAAGTCCACCTTTTTTTATTATGCTAGCACTGAATATGAAAGGTCTTATGGTGTATTTTTATTTTTTATTTGAAGCTCTGTAACACCACATATGGCGTGTACATTAAGGGAGGGGACCCCAACCTGTGGGTTGCAGCTCACTAGTGGGCTGTGTGGGTTTGCAACTGGGAGGTGGAAAGAGACAGCAAGCATGCATATGCATGCACACTCCATTTGCAGGAGCAGAAGATATTCGTGCAAATGGAGCTGCACGCATGTGCTTGCTAGCCACTTGCACAAATAATCTCATACACACACACACACATACACACACACACACACACACACAGAAATCAAACCCTAAATGAGCAGATAGCTATGAAAATCTCTTACCTGAAACCTTGTTGCTTAGTGTGATCTGAAATCCTGCTACTTAGTGTTCAATAAGCGGACCAATGGTCTGATTTGACATAGAACAACTTCTTACGTTGTTTCTTAAATGTTCATGTCCTTTCCTCCAAAATTACTCTGTATTGTGGGGTCCTTGGTGCTTTCTGAACTTGGTTGTTTTCTTGTAGATATTTCATTATGCAACTAGGTAACATTATCAGTGCTGGAGAAGAAGTGGGCTTTGCTCTTCAGAGGGAGGTCCAAGATCCTAAGGTTCAACCCTGAGTTACAAATATTCTTTTTCATTTATCAAATATATCCATAAATATTGAAGAAACTGCCTGAAAGAACCTTTATTATTTATCTCTAAGGAGTTGTGGAGAACTGAAGAAGTTCCAGAGGTCTGGATAAGAGCAAATCTGACACTTATCTTGGGAGGGGGGGGGGGAGACACAGAGAGAGAGAATCCCAGTAATTATCCAATAATAATTATCTAACATCAATACCTGAAAAATGTTAGAGCAAATAATAATGCATGTTATATGTAAACATCCTGAAGACTCAATATTGCTGAGAGTCAGCATGTTTTCATCAAAAATAGGTTGTGTGCTGTGAATTGCTATAGATATCATCTATCTTGATTTTAGCAAACCTTTTGACAAGTTTCAACACAACAGTCTTATTGATAAACTTAATATGTAATTGGATGGTACTACAGTAAGGTTGATCCGTAATTATACTCAGATCAAATCAAATCTTCATTATGCTCATAAACCAGCATAATCTACACTCAAAGTATCAGCACTGATAGCTCTTTATTAAGCTGGATAATAGTGTTATAGTGTTTTGTATCTCTTTGATGTCATCTAGAGGTCATCCAGATTTCTGAGACCAGATATGAAAATGTATAAAGGGTCGTACAATTTAGATTTCCTACTCATCTCCAAAAATATGACCAAGCTACCACATTGAAAGATCTTGATGATCTGCTCTCTTTAATAGCCTTGTCAACTTAGGTTATTAAAGTTGTTTTTTCTTGTTGTTCAGTCACTAAGTCATGTCTGAATCTCCACGGCTCCATGGACCACAGCACAAGTCCCCTGTCCTCCACTGTCTCCCAGAGTTTGCCCAAATTCATGTTCATTGCATCCATGATACTATCTAATCATCTCATTGTCTGCTGTCCCCTTCTCCTTTTGCCTTTAATCTTTTGCAACATCAGGAACTTTTCCAATGAGTCCTCTCTTCCCATTTGGTGGCCAAAGTATTTGACCTTCAGCTTCAGTAATTTGTCCTTCCAAAGAACAGTCAGGGCTGATTATCTTCAGCATTGACTGATTTGATCTCTTTGCAGTCCAAGGGACTCTCAAGACAAGTCTGCTCCAAAACAACAATAACAGTACCCTTAAATTTATATCTATTCATTTACAAAGCATGAGCTTCAACAACCCTCCCTCTCTTTTTAGCTAATTACAGTCTCTCTCTCTCTCTCTCTCTCTCTCTCTCTCTTTTTCCCAATTTTATCACAATTAGCTAGTTTTCAGTTCTGTTCCCTAACATAAATTGTTGGGTAATAGTGCTGAGGGATCTTAAACAGCTGTTAGATTTCACTCCAGAGTATGTAGCACCTCTGTGTAAGGTGAAGTGGTTTTCACATTTCAAGACTCTGAGCTGTTTGAAAAATGCAATATATATTCAAACTTCTTACTGTATATGACTTGTGGTAAAAATATATTATGCAATCAATGAAAACATCTGCTGTATTTTAAGACTCAGTGCACTTTATAGACATAGAAGCTGAAAAATAGTTACAGCTGGTGAAGAATTCTGTTAAAAATCTAAGGGTTTATGTGTGTGTGTGTGTGTGTGTGTGTGTGTGTGTGTGTGTGTTGTGTATATGTATATGCATTCTTCCTCACCCTCTCAAAAAATGGTTTTACCTGAGGAAAATTTAATATTTAAATGGCTTCCTACAGATTGGCAATATTATTAAAATAATATTAAAACATTGAAAAAGTCTTTGCCAATAGAAGCAGACCAATAAAAATAAAAGTGCCATGTTTGATACGTAGCTTTGAAAAAATAAATAAATAAAGCAAGCCAATAAACGTATCTAGATTTTATGCATTAAAATGCATAAATGGCTGGGCATTGAAGTGCTTTTTGTGTTGTGCACACATGTGAGTGTTCCAGAGAACAGGAATCTGATTTAAGAAATTATGAAAGAACCAAGTTTTATAACTAGGAGAAAAGAAATTTATATGCAGGACATACACAATAGGTAAAGTCTAATTTCTAACTATCTACACCCCACCCAATGGGGTTAGAGTCCAAACTGCATGTGCTTTATTGGTGCCTGGAAAAGTAGGCAGGTCACGATCTCAGATTAGCATCTTTTAGAATATGTGGAGTGATAAACAAGAGTACAGACTAGCCTTTTTTGGTCAGTAGATCATGAGATGCTAAGGAGTCAGTGCTATCATTGGATTTGGAAATCCAAACATAAATGGATAAATAAATATTTCATATTGCTTTATGTGCCTCATCTATTTGTAAATCTCTAAAACTGACATCTTAAACCAGTCTCCAGACTAGGGCTGGGCAATATTTCTGTGGGCTGGGATCAGCTATTCACTGATAGCTTTTCAGTGACATAGTGGTGTTGCCTCAAAATGAGCCTGGCATTTTTCATCCTGTTGCTTGAATATTTGGGGAAATGTTTTAAGGGGAGGGACTTCCCTCATCCTAAGAATTTCATCTCTTGGAAGCACTAAACTCCTATTTCAGAATATAGAATAATAGATTTGGAAGGGACCTTGGAGGTCTTCTAGTCCAATTCCCTGTTCAAGCAGGAAACTTAAATCATTTCAGACCAGACAGTATAACTCAACGAAAATGATTTTAAAATAAATATTTATTATCCAAGAATTTTAAGGAAAGACTTATGTTTGCACTAGATACGTCTGATCATAGCAACATATTCATGCCCATATTTGTTCATTCTCATAGTGTAAAAAAGGAGTAACTTCTCCATCTCAGCTAAGCATTGTTACAAATGCTAATCGATGCATGCATGATGGTTGATTAAAACAAAGGGCCTTTTTCAACCTGGCACGTAGCCAGGATGTCCTGCAATAAACTTTGAAGCTCTTTCCACTGACTAGATAAGATATAGGACTGACTAACAACTAGACTACATTTCTCAAAAGCCATCTCTTAAGGAAACAGCATTTAACCCTTTAAATGCTAAATGTTCTTACGTACAGTTCTCTTAAGGATACACCATTAACCTTTTAAATGCCAAATGCTCTAACTCAGTTCTTAATTCCTAAGCTATCTATATAATTGACCAGATAGCTATACACTGGTCCAGCACACTCCCCGCTTGGAAATATACAATTTCCACTATTCAGTAACCATAAACTAGAATAAACAAAAAAAAAACATAGCCTCAAAGGATGAAAATTTCATTATTAACTAGAATAGGCACAAAACATGGCATCAAAACATCTATAACTATAACTGAGATAAACAAAGGCATTACATCAAACAATGCAATCATGAGATAAACACAATATGCATAGTTCAAGGTTCAATCTTCAAGTTCAGTCCTCTTCAGCAACAGGACCAAGTTGGTGATCGGTCTGGTGTAAAGCCTTTTAGCGAGAGTCTATGAGTCATGACCTGACTCTTGTGGCTTCATGATCCAATGATGAAGCACCTACAACTTCTGAAGGCAAGCTGTTCCACTGGTTAGTTGTCTTCGCTATTAGGAAATTTCTCCTTAGTTCTAGGTTGCTTCTCTCCTTGTTAGTTTCCATCTATTGCTTGCCTTCAGATGCTTTGGAGAATATGTTGACTCTCTCTTGTTTGTGGCAGCCCTTTAGATATTGGAAACACTGCTTTCATGTCACCCCTAGACCTTCTTTTCATTAAACTAGACATACCCAATTCTTTCAATGATTCTTCATATGTTTTAGGCTCCAGTACTCTAAAGAAAGAATTTCAATTCTTTCTTTGCTATATTTTAAAGCTTAAATGTTGCCACAAAAATCCAACCATTTTATCACTTCAAGAATTTAGAGCAGCACTGGTTGGGTGGGCATTATGTTAAGTTCAAAAAACACAGATTCTTACTGGCAACAGTAACATGAATCAATATAATTGTTTTCTGTATTGCAAATGAAGAAACTGAGGTACAAAGTGATTTTAAGTCAGAAATATAATTCATTCTGCTTTCCTCACCCTAGAATCAGAGCGAATTTTGCTTGTCCTTTTCCGATTCTACCTTACAATACACTGTGAAATAATTATTAATATTTAAACCTAACTGCCCAATCATTCTTGCATTATATTAAACTGAATGTTCCTTGTTTTTTTGCCCATGTATTTGCTCACCTTTCCTTCTTTCAGCTGTACCCTTTCCCCTTTTTTTGATAACCATTACACTAAGGTTTATGTTTGTACAGTCCTAACCTCAAACCATTTTAACCAAGTGTGTCCTCCTATCCTGTGTTTCAAATGAGTTCACAAATCCTGCTTAAGGGGAAGTGACATTAACCGTGGCTGAGATAAATGCAAACATAAAATCTGTAAAATAGTAACTGAAATACATATAGTGCTACAGAAAATTTGTGTGGACAGGAGGAAGAGGCTTAGGAAATACAACATAGTGTTTCTCAGCTGGTTGCCAAACTCTTTAACTATTGTTTAAGTGCTTAGAAAACTGAGCCTTAAATTCACTGCAATGGCAATGTGCTGTTATTCAATAAATGCTATTTTTGAAACCGAATGAGTATACAGTAATACAAAGCAAAGAGCATCCCTTTCATTTACCAGCCTTCTATTTGTGTAATTTAACTAGGGATGAATTTAGGCTTTTATCGATTTCTTTTCTTTTCTTTTCTTTTCTTTTTTCCTTGTCTTTTTTTCAATCTCTTGCGCTAAGTCCTTGTAGGCCAAATTTAAACGGGCTGCAAATTTTTATAGTTGAGTTATAACTCACTGGAAAATGGGGCTCTTTAAAATGGAAGGCCTGACAAAACTTTAAACTACAGTGTTGCAAATGGCATCACAATAATTTATAATCTACAGGCAGCTCTTGGGTTTATTATCGCAATGACAAATGCACTGTCACTGTTAATAGGATATTCCCAGCAAGGGCTTCTTGTTATGCAAGCCAGGTTCACTATGTCATGCAGCATGATAGCAATAAAGCCTACAAGAATTGGTAATGAACTTCAATTACTAATAGATTATGGTTAATGGGAAATATGTGCAGTAAAGATATGGGTTTTTATATGTGCCTTCTGCTTCTCTACAAGGCAAAGATTTATGCTACAATTTATGTTAACATTCTCCAGACCGGAGAAAAGGAGAGTGAAAGGAAACAGGAGCCTAAATTGGTAGAAAGCTCCTCCATCCATAACAAAATATTTAAGACAATTTTGGCACATTGTACAAATGAAGATATAAAATTAGATATTCATCCTTTTCATGAAAATGTGTATATTCTTATGAAACATTAAGTCTCCACCCTAGTAATATATTGATATAGGGTGCAGCGGCCTATAAAAGAAAATTCTTGCTTTAATAAACTGGGTGCTGCTAAGCTCAGGAAAAAAAAAATAGAAGTGATGACGGCATTTGAGAAACTGGTTAGTTTGTTCAATTCACTTGCAGGAATTACTCAGTGAAAGAATAGATGTGACATGTCAAAGTTTACGATGAGTAACTTAATGATTTCCAGTCAAATGAAAACAGCATGGAGGCAAAACCTCGGATACAACTAGGAACTCTACAGCTTGATAAATTGAAAATAAAGGTTTTTTTGTCCACGATACCTGAGGGCTAGCTCCAGGGGAATTGCTGAGATAAAGGGAAAAGGCTGAGATTCAGGAAGAAAGGCTGGGGTTGGTGATTGGTCTAGGTTGCCTTCCATTTAACCATCCTGTGGACAGCAGGGTCCACAATTAGGCAAAATTAAGGAACCACCTCAAGTGGGACCAAAAATATGTTATTTGTCCAAATATGGGCTTTTGAGGGCACAACTTCAGGGTTAATAGGTTCTCTAATTCCCAATCTAGTCAGGCTTTGTGGAGGGAATGGAATGAGATCTATCCACTTATTCGTTGGCTCATGTTGTAAAATACCTTAGGCTGTTCTACACAAGTGTTCAGCCTAGCCTGAACACATCTAGAGCATTAAGATTCAAGGTGCTGGTGATGACCTATAAAGCCCTAAATGGCAAGGGTCCGGGATATCTGAGGGAACACCTGCTGCTGGCATTGAGCTCCCTTCATCCAGTGCGCTCCCACAGGGAAGGTCTTCTCAGGGTGCCGCCGGTAAAAGATTGCCGACAGATAACACCCAGGGGGAGGGTCTTCTCAGTGGGTGCGCCTGCCCTCTGGAACCAGCTGCCAGTGGAGCTTAGGACTGCCCCCGACCTCCGTTCATTCTGCCGGGACCTGAAGACCCGGCTCTTCGAGCATTCTGGCCCAGGCTGAGAATTTTAATTTTAATTTTAATTGGGGTTTTTATTTGTTCAGGGATTGATATAATTTTTTAATTGTTTTTAACTTTTATATTTTTTGTTTTAATCACCCTGTAAACCGCCCTGAGTCCTTCAGGAAAGGGCGGTATATAAATACAATAAAATAAATAAAATAAATTATATCCAGTTCTGGGCATTAACTTTTAAGAAGACTATTGACAAACTGAAGCCGATCCAGAGAACAGAAACCATTATGATGGGAAGGTTGATCCAGTCCTGTTAGTAGTTGAAATATCTGCATCTATTTAAAGGAGAGATACAGTGGGAAAATCTGGGACAGAGAAGATGAGGGACAAAATTAAAACCATTGAGTAGAACTTGCAAAAATACAGATTTCATCTAGACGTTAGAAAAAGCTTTCTAACAACAGAGCTATTCTACAGCGGAGCATATGTGTCAGGTGCAAGAAACCAGGAGCCAAGATAGGATTCATAAGTACCACAAATTTATTTCATGCTATGTATACACAAGAATATGAATTATTAACGGTCAAGGCAAATTGGTGTAGGTAAGAGTCAATGGAATTTAGGGGGGGTGGGGGGTGGACTTAGGTCTCTTGTGGGAGCATAGTGACTCCAAACTGATGACTCATTTGACCCCACCCATGGGCTCAGCCTGGTCATCTCCTGCACATGGCTCCAAGAGGAGTGGATAGCAATAGCAATAGCACTTAGACCACTTCACAGACCTCTTTATAGACATCTCTAAGCAGTTTACTGAGTCAGCATATTGCCCCCCATCAATCTGGGTCCTCATTTTACTGACCTCGGAAGGATGGAAGGCTGAGCCAGTGAGGATTGAACCACTGGCAGTCAGCAGAATAGAATCCAACACTGCATTCTGACCACTGCGCCATCATGGCTCCTGGATGGATTCTTTTATAGATAGCTCTACAAAGACTGCTGAGCTATAACTCCTGGGATTTCTTAGCTTTGGCCATACATGCTGGGGTTGCCAGGAGTTATAGTTCAGCAACTCTTACATGTTTCCTTTGGATTCATAAGGAATGATTAGCCAGTTAAGATTTATGAGCCATGGTGGCGCAGTGGTTAGAATGCACTATCACAAGCTACTTCTGCTGACTGCAGTTTGGCAGTCAGCAGTTTGGCAGTTCAAGTCTCACTGGCTCAAGATTGACTCAGCCTTCCATTCTTCCAAGGTCAGTAAAATGAGCATCGAGATAGTTGGGAGCAATAGTCTGACTATAAACTGCTTAGAGAGGGCTGTAAAGCACTGTGAAGAGTGGTATATAAGTCTAAGTGTTATTGTTATTGCTATTATTGCAAGGCAGAAGATGAAAATGACAATAATATAACATTAGACAGCAATCAAAGAATAATCGTGAGTATTGAAGAATGAAGTAAGACAAAGAAAGACCCCCTTGGCCCTTCTGCCAGTCAGGAAACCCCAGAGGAGCACTATACACACAAACACTTGAAAGTCTCCATGGAAGTTCCTTCCCATGGACGTTCCTAAGTAGCTTATGTAGGGCTATGAAACATAATTAAGCATATCTGCTGTTCAAAGACGTCATCTTACTACATTTTTTCAGTGGCAAGGAGGACAGCTCTATTTTATTTTGGTGTGCTTGGTCTTCTTGCCAAGAATGAGAGCATCATAGTTGAAGAGTCCTTGTTTATATCAAGGGGCAATGAGACCATCTTCAAAATAAAAATCTCTTTCTCCAGATTAATTGGATTGAAGGTGAGAAAGATCATCCTATTCTACACAGATGTCCCACCAAGGGCAGGGCAAAACAAAATATGACCTTTAATGGCTAAAATAAAGCTTTGTTTAATTCTGCAGTATATAGCCAACCATTACATGAAAATATTAAGTTCTATGTACTTTGTGCCTAAGGAAATAAGGCATACGCTATTATCCAATTCCCCCTCACCAATGGAACCAGCAGCACTTCACTTTCAGATCTATATTAATGAGAGAAATACAGAATGAAAGAGGACTATGAAAGTGGTCACAAATTTAAATGGAAGCAGAATTATTAACACTTTCTCTGTGTGCTTTGTGCTTGTGTGTGCACATTCTTTTGCATCCACAGCAATAGCAGGACATTAAAGGTGGGAAAATAGTAGTAAGAGGATTTTTTTTAATCCAGCAAAACGAGAAATCAGCCTCTCCTCCTGTAGATTCTGTGTTACCATCTTGTTGAAGGAATGCTTATTGTGTGACTAAACAATATTTTGTTTCTAGCCTCCCTTGAGTTCCTTGTCTATTCATTTCCAGGATAAAAAATGTCAGCCACTTAGGAAACGTCACCTATCAGTCAATGGCAGGGCATGAAAATTGGCATGCAATCAATTTTTTTCCTTTCTGGAAGAGAAAATCCCCCCCTCCACATTTTATTTGTGAATTAATCCATTTTGCTAAATCCTCCAAACAACTGGAGAAATTTTGTATACCCTTTAGGACTCAATGTTTCCTACAGGAAGGCTTTTAAAAGTATAAACCTTCTCCTGACAATTTTAAAACTGTATCCTTTGAAGCTAATAATGTTGACTGCTGCACTGGATGGCTTCATGATCTCAGATCACAAGATTCAAATGTCCCAAGATGAATCTGAACCTGAATGAGTGGTAAAAGGCATTCTTATCTACCTCAGAACACAACATCCTCCATAAAGGATTGAGCTAAAACAAAGAGAATACCAACCAGCACCATTGGAGTTAGAAGGCTACATCAATTTTGAATAAACATATGATAAAAACACCAACTGCAATTCTTTGCAGTCCTTGGAGCCTCATTCAAAATGGAAGGAAGGAAGGAAGGAAGGAAGGAAGGAAGGAAGGAAGGAAGGAAGGAAGGAAGGAAGGAAGGAAGGAAGGAAGGAAGGAAGGAAGGA
>JAKJMR010000354.1:33462-51863 GCA_024449315.1 Daboia siamensis | reverse complement strand
CTATCTATCTATCTATCTATCTATCTATCTATCTATCTATCTATCTAGTGATATGATATAGATATAGATATAGATATAGATATAGATATAGATATAGATATAGATATATAGATATAGATATATAAAGAATCCATTATCTTTGCTTTAAAGTAACATAGATATCTTTCAGAAAATACTTCTCTTTTGACATTCAAAAGATGGTGCTGACATGGTGCAAACACAGAGAGACTGGTAAGTGGGTAGATTTACCCTAGCAACCTGCAATCTTCCGTCTCCATTGACTTTCTGGGGAAGCTGGCAGGGAAGCTTCCAAATGGTGTTTACACATGGTGATTACACAATTTCAGGCACTGCAACCAGTTGTCAAACCAGTTGTCAAACACCCAGTTTGTTGTGACATGACTGTGGGATGCTGGCACGGCCAGAACTCTGAGGATCAATTGTAACCATCATTTATCCAGCACAGGATAAGTTCAAATGGTTGTTAAACAAAAGATCATAGAGCAAAGACTACCTCTACTTAAAGCTGTGAGTTCAGTATTATCAATATATGGTTGATACACAACTTTACATTGCTACTTTGGGGTCAGGCTGACAATGCTGTTGCCTGTGTTAGGTGATACAGGGTGAAGTTAAATCTTATCAAGATGGAGGAACTGTTTTCCATCAAGGTTCTCTATTTGCTCTAGTGTTGACACTTGATAGGAAAACAATACTGCTGGAGGAATTAATTAATTTATTAGAATATGGCAATGGTACAATTAGCCAGGAGACTATAGTACAGCATAATAGTACAGTAGTTGTTTGGCTGCTGAACAGTGCTTTTCCACTAGTTCGTGATTGTGTGCTATCCAGGGTGCACAACAGGTGACAAACTAGCTCCACACTAGAAAGATGAGTGATGTCCTCTGGTGTCATTTGGGACTTTCTCTCACCTCCAAAGCTGCTCCAATAACGATAGGCAGCATCGGCAGAGGTCTGACCATCCCCACATTTGGTACCTACTTATCTACTAGCATGTAGCATATTTTCAAACTGCTAGGTTGGCAGAAGCTGAGGCAAGTGATGGGAGCTCACTCTGTCACTTGGTGCTAGGATTCGAACTGCCAGAACAGAGAACTTCTCCACCATCTTTAAGCCACTAAACCCCTGGAGGAAGAGGTCTGCGATTTGAAGTTCCAGCAATTCCAGTAGTTGAAGGTAGTAGCCATGGAACTGATCTGTCAGCTTCAGTCTCACCTGGGATGAGAGAATCTTGCTACAGTGATTCATGCTCTTTTTATCACCTACAGTATCTGGACTACTGTAACAAGCTGTCTATGGCCCTGCCCTTAAAGACTACGTGAATTCAGAATGCAACAGCCAGTTTGATAGTTGGAGTTCATCAGTAGGAATACATTCCCCCCTGGGTTGAGAGCCCAGCACTGATTACCAGCAGGCTTTTGAGTACAATTTAAAGGGCTCATCATTCATGTCTTGGCACCAAGTCAACTTAAGGAATATTTTGCACTTCTCACTAGCTTATTGTCCTGTAGTTATAGAGACCTGGCTTGCTTCCTAGGTTCTTTTAAAAGAGTCAGATGCTTAAAGGTAGAACCAAAGTAACTGCATAATTTTAGCATATGTGTCATACAGATCCTTAAAGAAAAGAATCTTAAAGTAATCATCATTTGAAAGACATTGAGGCATTTTTTCATTAGATGTATGAATGAATCAACCATACCTTCTTGATAAACCAGATGAATATAGACTTTTGCCTTTTCAACATCTGATTC
Organism: Daboia siamensis; assembly: GCA_024449315.1. NCBI lineage: Eukaryota > Metazoa > Chordata > Lepidosauria > Squamata > Viperidae > Daboia > Daboia siamensis. Next base: position 50,088 of record JAKJMR010000354.1, on the reverse strand, counting down.
ATCATCTCAACATAGGACCTTCACATAGGAATAATGATAGGCAGCCCAATAAGGTAAGTTTAAATTTATTAATAAGGTGTCCCACTGCAACATTGCACACACATATCTATACTCTTAACAATTCTAATGCGAGGCACAAAATACTATATCTCACTTGAGTGTTGTCTTTATCTGTCTCAGGTTTCACATACAACCCAGTTATTAAAATACTAAACAAGTTCATAGTAATATTAGGTGTGTAAGTAAGTGTCTCCATTTTAATGTTCAATCATTATTGCACTCAGGGTATTATTAAAAAAATACTTGTCACCTCTCCTTTCACTGTATTCAGGCTTTTTAAGATCTTCAATGAGTTCATTTTTTAGATCAAGAGGGGCAGTTTTACTGAAATTATAGGTTTCTGTCAAAAAATCAAGCAAAAGTTCACCAGTTTTGCTTCCTTCATTAAAGCAATCCGTAATGTCCAAGTGTGATGGAAGCTCATATGATTGATATTTCAGTCCAGAACCATCAAGCATCTCTTCAACATCAGCAGAAGAAATATATAAACAAAGATCATTCGGAGGTAAATGAGGACCATATTTCTTCCACAATTTGGCCCAGCTACTGCGTCCTGCCAAATAAACAGTATCACAAACATGTAAGTGACAAATTATTTGTATTATACATGTTCCAGTAGAAGAGAATGTTTATAACTCAGGGTTCAACTGTAGGATCCTTGGTGCTCTCTGAGCTTGGTTGTTTTCCTGCAGACATTTCATTACCTAACTAGGTAACATCATCAGTTTTAGAAGAGAGGGGGTTGGGTTGCTGTCTGTTTGTATACTAGAAGTTTGCCCTGTCAGTGTTGTTGAGAATTATTTTGGTGGTTCCTTGATTAAGCTGTTATTTATTGTTTCTTTGTCTGGGTTATACATGTAATTTGCAATGAATGGATTTCCCACATTTTAAACCCAGGGCTTGAAACAGAAAGAAAAACCAAAGCAGTGAAATTTCATTCTATCAAATTCAGTTCAGGTTCATTTCCCCCATGTTGTTCCTTCCAGATGTGTTTGCATTGTAAGTCCCTAAATTCCTAGCAATCTTATTCAGTGGCCATGCTCTTTATGGGTTTTTAAGAGTGATTATAGTCCCACAGAAGAGAGAGAAACTGAGAAAGTAGCAAATAGCATCAGATCAGGCAGGCATCTTAATTCTTAACTGGAAAAGATCAATTTTGTGGAGAAATCAGAAGAAAATCATGGGTGCAGGAGTACCAGAGACAGTCTGCACAGATTTAACGTGAGGCAAAATATGGATGGAATAACAAGAAAAAGAAAAGATTTTGGCAACAAGTTATTGGGAAAAAAGGAATGTGCCAGGCTGAAACCAGAGAGGGTCTCAAATAAGAAAGTTGCCACAAACCTTCTCTTGTTGACACTTGCAGGCACAAATCCCAAATCTGGGTCCAAGTTGGTTCAATATGCAAACCAATTAGAGAGCCTTCTTTATGAACATTATCCCTAATGAACAGGGGTGGCATTACATGTTCTGGAATTGGGATGGTTATACGTATATTTTCAAGGAGACCTCTTCCTCTTTTCAGTCTCTCTCAATGCTGCTGAAGCTTTGTACATAATTTAGAAGCTAACATTTATTTCCAACCACAAATGGGAGCATCACTGAGGCCAGAGATGATCTCATGATTGACTCCTCACCACCCCATAAAAATAAATCAGAAACTGGTTGATAAATCTCCAAATTGTCCAGAAGAACAGGTTTAGAGCTGGGCTGAACAGCCACTTTGGAAGCAATTGCCTATGATGGCTAGTGAAATCATTCTAGCGGTGGAAGGCTTTGATTGCCACGCATAACTAACTGTACATTTAAAATAAAAAGGATTTGGGTGTTTTCACACTTCTCTCTCTCTCTTTCTCTCTCCCTCCCTCCCTCTCTCTCAAGCACTCTTGAATTTGCCAAAGATAAATGACTTTAGTTTACATTTATTCAGATTTAAAGTCATCTTGATTGAATCTGCAATCAAGTTAGATGTGGAGGGAAAGATTTTGGGATAAGTGATTATGTAAACAACAATTGCCTTTTCTTAGGTATCTCATCATATAGCATCAAAATATATCATTTCTGAAGGATGGGAAAATGATTTCTTACAATGATGGCTATTTATGTGTCTGGAAGAACAACAAGAACATGTGGAAACTGTGTGTGTGTGTGTGTGTGTGTGTGTGTGTGTGTGTGTGTTTGTTTGTTTGTTTGTTTGTTACAGGAGAGATCCTGAACTTCAAAGCTGCATTCCCATTTCTATTTATAGGAAATAGATGTAGTCCACTCAGTGACTGTTTGAAGTTACAATGGACCTCCCTGGGGATACTCGCAACTCAGATTCAAAATTCCAATGGTTGCTCCCCCCCATATCATGTGACTGTACCTCAGACAGTTGGCAACCAGACTGCATTTACAGCTGTTTGTAGCATCCCACAATCACATGATCACATTTTACAATGGTTTTGCCGAAAAACGTTTATTTCCATTTTTGGCAAAACCACACCCATAGTGAACCACTGCCTCACTTAATGATCACTACAAAAAAGGTCATAAAATTAGGTCAGTCTCATGGGTCAGCCACTTTATGACTGTCATGACTTACATCTGTGATGGGCAGGTGCCTTCATGGTCATAACTCAAGGACTAGCTGTGATCCCTGTTTAACATAATTTGAATACATAAGCTTTAAAATGGAGTCTGGGGACTGTGTACTATCTTTCAAAATTTGAGGTTGAAATCTTATAAACAAGTATTTTGATAGAGACAATGTCCGCTTTCTCCTGCCTGATGTTTTAGACTTTAATTCCCAAAATTTGGTAAAGGTTCGTGAAAGTCCATTAAAGCAGGAAAATAGTACGTTCAGCCTAATCCTGGAGGTTTACTGGAACAGAAATCCATTTAGTAAATGTATACATCAAGGTACAAATTCAGTAATGATTAATTGAAATCTAATTAACTTTTGTATGATTTAGTTGAGAGATCGACTTAGATATGCTCCCTACGTAGGCAATTGTAATTAATTCAGAAGCCTCTATGGAGACTGGGATGCAAGATGATACCAATCTTCTGACAAAGGATCATCTTGATTTAGAGTAGGCCTAAAATAAGCCGGCTACATGAGACTTTAATGTAGTTTTCATGAAGTTGCATAGAATGACAAGATGACAGGATAGGAGGCCTCCATCAGATTCATGAAATTTTAGTATAAACATGTCCCAAGTTATTCAAAATGCTTGGCAATCTTAGATCACCCAGCTTGCAACCCCTTGCAGTGAAACGGGAGCTATTTTTATTAAAAAAAAATTGGCCGCATGTTAGGTATACATATGATACCACAGAAAAAGAGAGACAAAGAGAAAGAGAAATATATTAGCAGGAACAGTAGGAAGGGGCACCAGGCTAATTCATTTATTTGGTACCCTTGGTGCATGATTCAGCATTTCTGATGTGAATCATTTATAAAAAGCCAAAGCTCCTGGCCCCTTTGGATAGGAAAGCAATAAATTCAGGACTAATGAGGGCCTGCTGAGAAGTATGACTGCAAATCCCCAATGTTAATAAAGCTACATGTCTGCCTTTTTTTTTTTTTTTTTTTGAAGGAAAACAGTCTGTCTTGAAAGAGTTTCTTTTGGAAACATAAACACTGTCAGCTTTAAATGGATGCCACACAACAAATTTGTGTTATTTATTCTTTCCCTGTCTCTCCCTCCCTCCCCCAGTGGTGGGAAATGAATGCCGAGTACTAATTGCAAGGAATGCGCTGGTGTCAGTGTTGTGTGACTCAATGCCATTTCTGAAACGGAGCAATTATACACTACCTGACTGGCACATTATTATAATCACTCCCTGTAGATGCAACATATGGCGCTAGACTGGTGTTTTTTAAGACTTTGTGGCAAACTGGCTGTGAGAGGAGGATATTATCTTTAAAAACAACCCTATAACTTTCTTCATGGCTGGCCTGGTTTCACCGACAATTGAAATATGGGCGGATCTGATGTCCCCCGTGTTTCTTATCAGATTCCTATTCTCCATTTCACATGATATACTATTTTGTCAGACGAGGAGGCAAACAGCACACTGAGCACAACTCACTGGGAACAGGTGAATCGGTATGAGTAGCACCAGAGAACTTTCACATAAAACTTGGTACAAAAGTGCTAGATGTTGTTTTATTGACTACATTCAGGAAAGTCTTATTTTAGCAAAGGCTCCTTCTGTTCCTCTGCTTGTTCACCTCTTTTGATGTTTATCTACTCTATTGAACATCACACTATTCTTTCTGAATGATGGAATCTCACATCTTTTCCTTAACTGATTGTCTTTGGCTGTCTTCTTTCTTTTGCTATTTTTTACTCAGCTGAGGAACTTCTGGCAGAAAAAGAAAATTACACAAGGGTGTAACTCAGTTCCAATGGATGCCCCCATAAACATTTTCAGATAGGTGCCCTAGATTCAATTAGCTGAGAGCAGGAGTGTCCATGCTGGCTGGGAAATTCTGGGAGTTGAAGTCCACAGGTCTTAAAGTTGCCAAATTTGGACACCCCTGACTTAGAGTTTATGCATACCTGCCTGTTGCATTCCTTGTGTATGCTAAGTATGCTGGAGAAGAGAGAAATGGAACAAGAGTGCCAAACTTGGAGCAGCAAAATGTTTTGAGTTTTTAAAAAATCTATAACTAAAAATATTCAAAATTAGGTCAGGGTAAATTTACCCATTTTTTTTTCTTTTTCCTTTTCTAATTTCTTGTAAAAGGTCCCCTTTCTCTTCCGGTGCTTCAAGGCATACTAGCAGAAGGTGGGTTATCAATATAAAATTTGGCTTGTATAGATATGTTTTGCACCCAGGTACTTACTGTATAACTAATTATTCTGAAAACAGCTTTAAGACCACATCTCTCTCGTAAGTATAAAGTCAGCACTTGATATCTAATATGGTCTTTTCCCTGATGAACTAGCTTTTTAACATGCACGTATTAAGAGGAAAGGGTGTTCAATGATGTATCTTCTGTCCACAAAGATGTGGCCCAGGCATATGTCTGGTGCACGAGATGTCTTGTTTCTTTACGGTACCTCTTTTGTATACATGTCTCTGTGGTTTGAATATAAGGATGCCCTTTATCATTTCTTATTCTGTGTATATATGTATGTGATTTTTTTAAAAAAAAAATTTTAGACTCATATTTTTTCTTTATTTACAAGAATAACCATATGGCTGAAGTTAGGGAGATGAGAAATAGTCCCTAATTTGGATATTCCACCTTAAAGGGCAATGTTTCACTACAACAGGTTAAGCATTCGACAAAAATCTTGTTTTTTGTTTTCACTGAAAACATGACCAGATAAAAAACTCTTTCAAAAATCTAGAGAAAGTGTGTATTTGTGTTCATGGGTAGCCTGGAATTCAACTGAGTTGGGTTATGTAGATGCTGCCATGATAATTCCTCTGTATTAGTAGGCTGCTATTTTGTGAATGGTATTTGATAATCCCAACTCTCTTTTCCATCCCTGCCCTCATTCCTGTGTACATATTGTTCTGTTCACAACATAAACCCAAGAGTAACAGATGCAAACTGTCAAATCAATGAAACCTGAAAGTGCTTAACTTTCACTGGTTGTTCCCATAAGAGTTGCATTAGGCACGAATCCTAAAAATGTTATTTGCTTTATTCACCCAGGGCTAGAGGCATAGAATCAAGATCACACAAAGTAATATTATCACTTTATAAAGCCCTAGTAAGACCACACCTGGAATACTGCAGCCACTTTTGGTCACCATATCACAAAAAGATGTTGAGAGTTTGGAAAAAAATTGAGAGAAGAGCAACTAAGATGATCAGTGGCCTAGAAACTAAAACATACAAAGAACGGCTACGGGACTTGGGTTTGGCTAGTCTAAAGAAAGAAAGAAATAGGGGAGACATCATAGCAGTGTTCCAGTATCTGAGGGACTGCCACAAGGCAGAGGGGGCCAAGTTGTTCACCAAAGCACCAGAGGGAAGGACGAGAAACAATGGTCGGAAACTGATCAAAGAAAGAAGCAACCTGGAATTGAGGAGAAACTTATTGAGGACAATCAACCAGTGGAACAGCTTATCCCCAGAAATCATGGGTGCTCCATTACTGGAGATTTTTAAGAGGAGACTGGACATTCTCTTGTCTGAAATGATATAGGTTCTGCTGCTTGAGCAGGGGGATGGACTAGAAGACCTCCAAGGTCTATTCTATTCTATTCTATTCTATTCTATTCTATTCTATTCTATTCTATTCTATTCTATTCTATTCTATTCCATATAAAAACAAATGCTTCATTGTCACAATTTTTGGTATTTCATTTTTCAGATAACCTGAATACATCTTTCTTATTCAGGTTTCAAGCGTAACCATCCTAGTGTGGGCTTTTTACCCAGCACCACAATCTTGGATGAAATGAGGAGTTATAATATGGAAATGAGCCAGCCAAATAGCTGGAGAGAACTTTCTAGCTATTTGCTTAATGCCACATGCAGTCAGGTGTTATGAGTGCCATTCTGAAAAAATCTGTAAACACATGAATGAATTCATTAATGGAAATTGGATTTTCCCCTCCCCACCCCCACTGAGTTAAGTGTTTCAGACCCTATGCCTTTCCTCTTTTTTCCTCTGGTACTCAATAAATATATTTTGAGTTCAATGGGGCTGATGAATTATTTGGGGATATCTTTATATTGATATAGTCACTTTATAATGTTATTTGTAGATCACTCTTTATATACATAAAATGAAAGATCAGCAAATAAACTCTAATATTTTAATATAATCTGGTTTTCACTATCTACATGGGGAGCACCATACCTGGCGACATATCTGAGTCTTACTTTCAAAGAAACATGACTAAATGTACTATGGGACAGAGAGCACATGGGGAAAAGTTGGATGGTGGTGGCATAGTGGTTAGAATGCAGTACTGCAGCGTAACTGACTGATCACTCCAGGAGTTTGATTCTGAGTGGCTCAAGGTTGACTCAGCCTTCCATCCTTCCGAGGTCGGTAAAATGAGGACCCAGATTGTCGGGGACAATATGCTGATTCTGTAAACCTCTGTAAAGCTCTATGAAGGGGTATATAAGTCTAAGTGCTATGGCTATGGTTATGGCTTCATATGTCAGTTTCTGGATCAAAGTTTAAACAGTTGAAAAATAACTAGGCTAGTTTTTTTTACATATGTGTGTGCATGTATGCATGTTTATCCACCTGGTTAGCCCTCCACAATTAGTCCCAGTTTCTGATGTGGCCCCTTGGGAAAATTAATTGCCCACTTCTGCCATAGAATAACATCTTGCTACACACATCTGTTAATTTCCTCCTGGTGGCTAATGTAATCTTTTTATATAGTGCACCTTATGAACTAGTTCAATACTACATAAAAAATAAAATATGGGTAGTCCTGGATTTACAACCAAAATTGAGCCCAAAATTTCTGTTACTAAGTGAGACTTTGTTAAGTGAGTTTTGCCTCATTTTATGACCTTTCCTGCCACAGTTATTAAGTGAATTATTGTATTTGTTAAATGAGTACGGTTGTTAAGTGAATCAGGCTTTCCCAATGACTTTGCTTGTCAGAAGGTCGCAAAAGTTGATCACATGATCACACGAGACCCTGAGACCATCATAAATATAAACCAGTTGCCAAGTGTCTGAATTTTGATCACGTGATCATGGGGATGCTACAATGGTCATAAGTGTGAAAAATGGTCATAAGTCACTTTTTTCAGTGCTGCTGTAACTTTGAACAGTCAATACACAAACTGTGGTAAGTTGAGGACTACCTGCAATATAACTACACAAATCGGATATTTTAGGACTCAGGTTTGAACTTACCAGAAACAAGAATAATGAGGAGTTTGGCCCCAGGTTCCAAGAGGCCATGAAAGAACCTAATGGTAGCTGGCATGTCTTTTACATAATACAGCATCTAAAAATGAGAAGAATCATTTCAAGGTGAAATGGGTTTGCAGACATATTCAAATGAGTTGCATATTTAGTAATTTAAACATTTGCAAAATTTTCCTCTCTGTATGTTGAGTTACGTCTCCCCTATTACTACAAAGCAATATAACTATCAGGTTGGGAAGCTAAAACTACACAGAGAGAGAAAATAGTTTATAAATAAGAAGAGCAAATTTGTAATGGTAAAGTAACACACCATGCATGAAAAGTAGCCCATTAATGTAATGTCTGGCCATGCTTCATTCTACCTGGATCATATGGATGAAATTCCATTTTCCCATCTCTTTGCTGTCCATAATTCGATTTTCATATTCCAGGGATGTCTCCTTGTGCCAAGTGAACTTTATGTTCTTGAGATCTGATGCCTTTGCAACACATTCTGAAATGTGATAGCTCCACAGTTTATCTCATTTGCAAATATGGAATACATTTTTATTTCAGTCTTTTTAAAAGCAGCTGAAAGTCATATATTTTTAATATGGCATTGATGCCATTAGTGAGACCAGTTCTGGGCTGCTATCTTCAGTTCATTTTAATATAGAGGATGTACATTTTGCTATATTTCTAGAATTTGGTCTAGATCTCTGATACCTGCATGACTTCAATATAGACCAACAATGTATTCATATTATCTCCTTTTGAAAAACATGATTTAAAGTAAATGGAGGTGAAAATGCCCAATAGGTTTTATCATAAAACTACTAATATTTAAGATGAGATAAGATTACTACACTTCAGTATTTTTATATAACCTAAATCTGGCTTTAATATATATATATATATATTGGAAGCTTGATTTGACTCTAGAAAGATGAAAATCGGTAGTCTTTGTGTTGTTATGAAATTACAATACCTAGTATCTTGCCAATTAGCCATTGTGGTGTAGCTAATACAAGTTGTAATTTCATAAAAACTGAAAAAGCCACAGATTCCCTAAACTTGACCTAGAGCTTAATCCCACTATGCTATAATTTGACATTTCCTTGTGAAATCCGTTCTGGTTTCAGGGTCATCTTGAAAACTAAGAGACATCGAGACAATTGGAGTATTCTCTTGATTGCAATATTCTCTTCATTTCCAGTGCAAGGGGACAGTGCTGGCTTGCTCTGTCTCTGAAAACTCATAAAGGACATGGCTTCCTTCTCGCTCCAAAAGCAATAAAGATCTCCATCACTGATGTTGCAAGACTGTTTCAACCACGATTCCATTATTTTGGGTTCTGTTACGTGATCTGAAGTCCTGAGTCCATGCAGAGAGCATTCAGAATATCACAGACGCTGACTTAATGCAGGAAATGAAATATTACTTTTCTCAAGGATCTGATTATGACACCTCCCTGTGAAGATGAGAAATGTTCTCTATTTCCTTATTCCTCCCCTCTAACCTACACTTTTTTTTTTATTTCCTACTGGACACCACATTACTAAAATGTGCTTTACATGGGCCTGCCTTTGAAGATAGTTTGGAAGGCTGTGAGGAATGCTATTGCCAAATAACCCAGGTCTTGGACGTGCTTTTATAGGCTTCAGTGAGCTTCTGGGTTCAATATAAAATGCTATTTTTTACCTATAAGAGTGGACTTTCAGGTTTCTCCAGGAAACCTCCTTCAGGTAGAAATAGCCCATTCCATTTACTCACCCCAGGAAAGTTTGCCTATTTGTAAAGTGCCACTATTTGTAAAGGGGCAAGATGGGATGGGCCGGAGATAATGTTTTTTTTTTCCTATGGCAGGTTCTTTCCTCTCTAGTACAGGTAGCCTTTGATTTATGACCACAAACTGAGCCCAGAATGATGCTAAACAAAAAACTTGTTAAGTGAGTTTTGCCCCGTTTTACGACCTTTCTTGCCACAACCATCAAGTGAATCAATGCAATTGTTAAGTTGTTAGTGAGTCTGGCTTCCCCATTGACTTGTCAGAAGGTCACAAAAGCGGAATCACATGACCCTAGAAGACTGCAACTATCATAAATAGGCTCTAGTTGCCAACTGTCCAAAATCTCATCAGGTGACCCTGGGGATACTGCAAGTGTGGAAACTGGTCATAAGTCGCTTTTTTCAGTGCCATTGTAACTTCGGACGGTCCCTAAATGAACTGTTGTAAGTTAAAGGCTACCTGTAGTGTAAAGCAGTGTTTTCTCATTCAGAAAGGCTATTAAAATGGGGCAGCATTAGGGACATTGTCAAGATTCAGTAACAGGGTGATGATTTTGTTATGTATCTCTGGTTTCAGCAGTGCTTTATTATTTTTTCTTGCTCGGTAGTAATTACTTTGGGTTTAGTAGCGTATGTGGTGTGCATTATAGATGCATGTACTGTCTAGGTGTGGGTATTTCTCACTTTAAAAATTGCCGCAGCTGTTGCTGAGTCCTCTTCCATTATCCGTTCCTGGGTTCTATGCCCACGGTAAACTCAGTGTGCACAGACATCGTTCTACAGTAATCCATATCAACAGTGAAGATAATATGCCCCAGACTGCTTTTTATTTCATTATCAGACAGTTGATAACAAGGTCAGTGGGAAAATGAAGAATGAGAAGAAAACTAATGTCTATCAAGATGTCAAAAATTCTGGGCTGTCTACCCAAGATGATTTGAAAACCAACAGGAGAGGAACTCTTTCCCTAAATGGAAATGTGAATTTTGCTAAGTATGTAGCCAACCTTAATGTCATGTTATGGGTAGCCTTGTAAAACGAAGACAGAGTTTGTAGCAGAATAGGAAATGTGATCTCTAGTGGCACCCACTGTGTCTGTGGACACCGCCCTTGGCACCTACCAAGCTCCCCAGTGCAGAAGGCTTTGCAGAAAATAGCATGTGGCAAGGCATATGCCAGCTTTTAGCTTCACTTTATTTCTAAGAAAGCCTTATAGGCATCCTGACAAGTTAAATAGGGAGCATTTTCCTTTGTTTGGCTGCTACCTACCTGCTTATAAAAACTCAGAAATCAGTTGGAATGGAGTTGGGAAGGTGGCAAGAACAACCAGCTAATATGTTTTTCACTAAGTGAGGGTTTTCAGATTGTAGGACATAATACAATGTCAGACAGCATAGCAACCTATTTGGAGGATTTTCAAAATTCCAAGAGCGCCAATGGTCTCAAGAAAGCAGCCTTGTCCTGGCTAATATCAACTCATGGAGGAAAACCAGTATTTGTGTCCTGGCTTGAAGTTTCAGAAAGTTAATCCCCCCCTTTTTTTTTTTCAAATAACAGGGGCAAAATTTCCCTTTTCATTTCAGTAGCATTAATACTGCATTGTGTTTGCTGTCGCATAATCAGGGATTTGCACCTTCTGGCTTGCCATCATGCTGAGAAACATCATGCAGTATCTCTTCCTCCGTTTCAGTGGAAATGTGATAAATGGATGTTTCAGAGAAACATTTCAATAGCATGTTATTTCTGTAATGAATTCTAGAACACCAAGAGGCAAACCGATCAATGACGTGGTGCTCAGCAGACGCTGCAGCATTAAGCATACCTTTATAACTGTTTATTTGTTCTGCATTTGGTTCTATCACATCAGTATGAATGATCACTCCAGGATATTCCGACTGTAATCTTGCAAGAATCTCAAGGTCAATTTCTCCTAAGACACAAAGAAGAACAAAGAAACCAAGTAGGTTTAATTGATTCGTGTACAAATGTTAGTTTCGAAATGGCATACAGAGAATGACAAATAAAAAGCAATGCTCTATAACTATCAAGTTACATCCCATCATTATTAGGACAATTCTACTATGATGGCTGAATATTAGAACAACTATATTGGGCTAAACTAAAGATGCAGTTAGCCATTCTTTTGACAACTTGTATGAATCTGGCGAACAAAAAGTGAGTAAAATAGTACTCTGTCACTGGTGTTACACCAGCAAATGGAATTAGGAAACAATCTGCTTCTGATCCTGATTGTGATAAAGAACCACCATGATTACTACTCATTAATAGCTGTATACTAATGAACTTGTTTAATGTTCTTTAAAAACTATCCCAAGTCTGCTGCCATCACATATGATGGCAAATGTATTTTTATTATATTTTGTGTATAGAAGTATTACCTTTGTTCTACTTTAATCTCTCACTATGTGCTTCATTAAGAGGAGGAGAAAAAAGAAATCTGCTTTTTCCAAACCAGACATCAATTTTTTTTCCTACCTTGTCCTTGTTTACATACCATTTTTATTCCTAGACAAATTATTTTTCATCATTTTCGCTGACCATCTTACATGTATTCTTAGCTCTATAATATCTTTTTCAATGTGTTGGGATCAAAATTGTTCATGATTCCCAATCTATGTTTATTACATCATAGATGCATACAAAGGCTTAACAAAATCTATCATTTGTGTCACTTTTAGTAGATACTTTACACTATGATGCTTCCTTGAGTGAGGGGTGCTTCCCTGCCACCTTGAAAGAGGCGGTGGTAAGGCCCCTCCACAAGAAACCTGCCTTGGTTCCAGCTATTTTAAATAACTTTCGTCCTGTCTCCAACCTTCGCTTCCTTGCAAAGGTTGTTGAGAGTGTGGTGGCATGGCAGCTCCCTTTGGTCCTAGAGGAAACTGAGTATCTGGATCCATACCAATCGGGTTTCAGGCCCAGGTACAGCATGGAGACGGCATTGGTTGCACTGGTGGATGATCTCTGGTGGGCCCGAGACAGGGGTTATTCCTCTGTCCTGGTCCTATTAGACCTCTCAGCAGCTTTTGATACCATCGACCATGGTATCTTGCTGCGACGTCTTGAGGGGTTGGAAGTGGGAGGCACTGTTTTATGGTGGTTCTCCTCCTACCTCTCGGACCATTCACAGACGGTGTTGGCAGGAGGGCAGAGGCCAACCCCTAGGCCCCTTAGTTGTGGGGTGCCTCAGGGGTCGGTACTCTTGCCCCTCCTCTTCAACATCTATATGAAGCCACTGGGTGAGATCATCCGTGGTTTCAGGGTGAGGTATCATCAATACCCAGCTTTTCATCTCCACCCCGAACCAACCCAGCGATGTCCTCGATGTGATGTCCCGTTGCCTGGAAGCGGTATGGATTTGGATGGGGAAGAACAGGCTCCAGCTCAACCCAGCCAAGACTGAGTGGCTTTACGTACCGGCATCTCGACTTGTCCAAGAGATTCCATCTTTGGTTATGGGAGGAGAGGTGTTACCTCCCATTGATAGGGCATGCAATTTAGGTGTCCTCCTGGACTCACGACTCAGTTTTGAAGATCATATTGGAGTCATGGCCAGGGGGGCATTTGCCCAGGTTCACCTGGTGCGCCAGTTGCGCCCCTATCTGGACCGAGATGGCCTATGTATGGTCATTCATGCACTCGTTACCTCCCGGATAGATTACTGCAATGCTCTCTACATGGGGCTGCCATTGAAGACCACCCAGAGGCTCCAGCTGGTGCAGAATGCGGCCGCATAGATAGTGATGGGAGCATCCCGATACTCCCATATTACACCCCTCCTGCATGAGCTGCATTGGTTACCGGTTGTCTTCTGGGTGAGATTTAAGGTGCTGGTACTTACCTTTAAAGCCCTACATGGCCTAGGCCCGGGATATTTGCAGGACCGTCTGCTGCCGGGAACAACTTCCCATCACCCAGTGCGCTCACACAGAGAGGGCCTCCTCAGGGTGCCGTCAGCTAGACAATGTCGGCTGGCGACCCCCAGGGGGAGGGCCTTCTCTGTGGGAGCGCCAGCCCTGTGGAACCAACTCCCCCTTGAGCTCCAGATGGCTCCGGATCTCCGGTCCTTTCACCGCGGCCTTAAAACTTTCCTTTTTCATCAGGCTGACCTGGACTGACGACAGGGTTTTTAAAATGTTTTTTAATTTTTTAATTGTTTAGTTTAACTTATTTATTGGGGCTGTTTATTTAATTTCTTTTAACTTTTGTATTGTTGTTTTTATTGTTGTTAGCCACCCTGAGTCCTTCGGGAGATAGGGCGGCATATAAGTCCCAAAAATAAATAAATAAATAAATGATTCTTCAATAAGGATCCATACCCATCCATCCATCTGTCCATCATCTCAACCTATGTATACAATTCTTTACAAAGAAGTAGAATGGATCTATTATACCCAGAGGCCGAAATAGGTAGACAGATAGACCTACTCATAATTGGTAGCCATTCAGTGCTACCCAATTCTAAACAGAGGCTTAAGGTCACAATGCAATAACAATTCATTATAACAGAAAAGAAAAAGAAATAAAATGCTGATGGCACTGCATGTGATAGCATTATATTTATCTTGGATTTGGTCAAAGAGCCTCTTAAACTTACATACAGAAGATGGAAACAAATGCCCGATTCAATCATTATTGAACTATCTTAAGGCAGCCATTGCAACCTAGTGCTCTTCAGGTGCGTCATTCCTAGCCAATATGGTCAGGCTGACTGGGGATAACTGAAGCTGTTATCAGCTCATCTGAAGGTCTTATATTTTTATTGATCGACTGGATAATGTATTCATTCCCTTTCACAAGAAACTAATCCATTGCCCTCGGTTATTTTTAAAGCTCCTCATCACCTCAAATTCTCTGATTTGTAATTTAATCCTCTACCTTAATTGAGTTCATTTAGTTATTTATATGCAAACAAGGGCTTTGGGGCATCTCAGAACCAGTTCCCTGGCAGCCTGAAAATCAATTGACAACTATCAGTTAAAGCTCTAGAAATTATTTAAGGACTCTGATACAATTACCTTTAAAGGGCTACCACTATGTTCACTATTAAATTACCAATTAAACCTTTCAAGGTAATACATTGTTTAGAATAGAGTCACTATTTTACCACACGGTAAATGTCTCCTGTGATTAGAAGGGGATGGAGTTGGCCATATTAATAAGCTATAAGAGGAACACACTTTCTTATAGATGGGAATGACACTACCTCACTATTTATATGATCATTTAAAGCGAGACCCCCTATATCAGGGTTCTTTAAACTTGGCCCTTTTATGACTTGTGGACTTCAACTCCCAGAATTCCTCAGCCAGCGTGGTCTTGCAAACTTTTCCATACTGACTGTAAACACTAGTATAATGAAGAACTGGGAAGGACTTCTTCAGTAGCAGAGTTGAAATTATTTTAAATCATTCAAATGAATAAGAAATCTGTCAAAACTCTGGAGCATATTGAACAACTAGCATCCCATGTTCTACATGTGATCCTCAATTTTCTTCTTTGCTGCCCAGACACCTTGCCACTAAAAAATAACGAAGGACCTAGGAACTGGGCTAAATTATCATATGTAGGTCTGGTAACTCTTAGCTTGACTTCTGCTGCATACAAGTAGCTTAACACAGACATTAATAGTTGAATGGGGATCATATAATGGAGCTCATCGGATCCTATAAAATAGCCAATTCTGGCTAGATTCTTAGTCATCTGAAATCCTGTTACTTGCTTCTTATTTTCCAGTTGTCAGCTACAAGCTTACAAATAAATATCACTGTTTTCATGAGTCATGCAATCTTTCTGCTGATGGTATCCAGTGAATAACATAACAAAAATTGAGGTATGGAATGGTATGGTATGGATTTAAAGAGCCCATTTCAATGATTATCATTAATTTAAGGACTATTAAATATTAGAATTATTAGACTGATTTTAAAACTACAGGCAAATATTTGTTTCATAGCAAGGAAGGTTTAACTTTACATGGGTGATTTACTTGGGTGAAAAACAATGGCCTTTCTTGATCAATATGGCAGCTCTCCAAAAGGGTGAGCCCCCCTTTTTTGACAAGGGGGGATAGTGGGTAAAAGTCTTGCAGAGTCTCTGGTACCCATTTCATTCCTTAACACACAGATACCTCAAACACTGGGTCCTGGCTCTGCCACTTGCAGAATGGGATCCTTGATCTATTACACAAAATGTAATGTAGCTCTCTTGAGCCAAGAAAGTTTATGCATAGAATTATGGTACCCATAGAATAGCAGGTAACATCCCTTCTCCATTTTGCCTTATGTCTTTGTCTCAACCCAGTCTTCATCTTGCTCCTTTTACCACAAAACCCATGCCATTCCAAAAACAGAAGAAAAAAAGTGAGGTAAATCCTTATTCACAAATAAGGATGCCAGCAGCTCTTTTTACTGCTACAGTGTGGACTGAGTTCTTCATCATGAGTAAGGAAAGATGGTATAAGGTTTAATTGCTCTTATTCATTTTTTTTGGCTTTAAATGTTTCCATAATAATTTATGACTTAAGCCATAATGACTCAATCACTTAAAAATGAAATAAAAGAAAACTAAATTCTAGAAGTAAAATAGATAGCAAACTCAAGCATCCATGAATTTCCAATTAAATGCATAATTTTGAAAAAAACAAATGTAATTAAAAACAATTAAAACAAAAAAAGCCACCTAATATCAGTACTGCTCAAACCCCTGTCAGAAGAAGAATGTTTACCCTGTTTGGAAAGCCTGCAAGATGGAGGCTAAATGAACTTTAGGGAGTATTTTGCTTCACAGTGTTGGGGCCACCACCAAGAAGATCCGCTTCCAAACTCTACCCCCTATCCCTTATTTATTTACTTACTTACTTATTTACTTACTAACTTACTTACTTACTTACTTACTTACTTACTTACTTACTTACTTACTT
>JAKJMR010000354.1:0-20060 GCA_024449315.1 Daboia siamensis | reverse complement strand
TCTTCTCTTCTCTTCTCTTCTCTTCTCTTCTCTTCTCTTCTCTTCTCCTTCTCTCCCCTCCCCTCCTCTCCCCTCCCTTTCCCATCCCTATTTCTTTGGTGGATTGGGGTGATGTCTTCAACAGTGGAGAGAAGAACTGCCTGCTGGCATATGAAACCAAGAGGCAGAACTAGTAGGGTTTTTCCTTCTAACCTTTACTTTTCTCATTTCAATCCACCTCTATACATTGTAGTATTCTCCATGTATCATTACTTTGTTCAAGCACCATATCCTCCCCTAAGAAACTGCCTGAAGGTATCTCATCATTTTCAAGCACTCCTCTGGGCACGCTTTGAACTGCAGCTAAAGAAATAAACAGCCATTTATATTTTGCATTAAATAAACCATAGAAGAACAACGTCGAAGTTAGCATTGCTCACACTTGTTGGCCTCCTTGGCTATGTGTTTTTCCTTATTGTTTCCAAACAGCATTTTTCACAATGTTCTCCTTAAGATGCAGCGATTTTCACCATCCTTGCATTTATGCATGTCCCTTTATTGTTCACATAGTCAGTGAAACTAAAAGAACTTTCCCTGAAGAGAAACTTTGTGAATATACTATAATACTGTAATTACAAAATAATGAAATCATCAGCAGATGATGGTTTTGTTTTATGCACACTCACACTATATACCAGTGATGGCGAACCTATGGCACGAGTGCCAGAGGTGGCACTCAGAGCCCTTTCTGTTGGCATGCACACCACTGCCACCAGCAGCAGGTCCATCAGGCCGCCACCACCACCCAGAGCAGGAGCCCCACCCAGCACAAAGGAGGCAAAGCAGACAACTAGCCAGCTCGATAGAGGTGGTAGAGCAGAGGTCACCAACCATTGTCAATTGGTGGACTGGAAGGAAAGGGAGGGGAAAGCATTTTACATGCGTGCATCCATGCATGGGGCCGTGAGCATGCATGCGCTGCAAATGGGGCAAGGCTACTGCCTGCGTGATACTCACTAGCCCTGCCCCATTCTTATGTGGTGCAGTGCCTTGTATCTGCACCCTGTGGCATGGAGGCGGTCATTTTTGCGCCTTGCAGCATGGTGGCCCATTTTTGTGCCCCCAGTTTTTGTGTGGCAGAGGTGGCACTCAGAAGCACCTCCCTGCCCCCCCCCTTGAGGGTACCACAGTGCTGATGCAGCCCTGGCACTTTGCAATAAATAAGTGGGTTTTTGATTGTGGTTTGGGCACTCTGTCTCTAAAAGGTTTGCCATCACTGCTATATACAGTCACGGGACTCTGACCAGAGTCATTTTGGAGAGTGATTTTTAATTGTTTATTTGTATCCCACTTTATTAGTTTTGTAAATAGCTCAAGGCAGCTAACATATCCAATATACCTTCCCTCTCCTATTTTTCTCACAACAATAACCCTGTGCGGGGGGGGGGGGGCAGGATTGAGTTGAGAGACAGTGGAGAAAGCAGACTAGAATTCACAGTCTCCCACTTCCTAGTCTGATGTTTAACCAAAAGACCAAACTGGCTCTCAAATTTTACAACCTAGGTAATTTGTTGCTGAACTTTGGCTGTGTGGTTTCAGAATTCTTTGGAAGAACACAAATCCAACAGTTAGTTAAATAATTAATTAACTATATTCAGAATTGAGAAGAAATAACACAAACCCTATTCAAAAATGGCTATGTACCTATGGGTTGTTTCCAACTTTGCTCTCTAGATTGCAAAGAACATGTGTATTTTCTTATCCAAACCAACTGTAAGATGGGATTTAATCAAGTAGTTGGGAAGGCAGGTGAGTCATGTAGTTTTGAGAATCTAAATCTAGAGCTCTCCAAGTCCGTGCAACACATTAAACTCCTTATTTAATATCTATTGTTTTTTGCTGTTTCAAGCACAGGTGGACCCTGAAGCAAAGACAGATAGGGATGAAAAAGAACCCCCAAATTGGTCTAATTTTTAGGTGCTCATAGTGCACACATTCACTTGATATCATAATGGTTTGTCTTTCAGCCCAAGCCATTGAAATTCCTAGTCATGTTATTCTGAGAACAGAGAATAAATTTTAATCCAGATACAAAACTTGATTTTGTTTGGTAGACCTATGATAAATACTTATATTGGGACTGGGTTCATATATGGTGCTCTGTTGTGGCTTCTTTAATTCAAGACCCGTAGCGGCGCAGTGGTTAGAATGCAGTATTGCAAGCTAATTCACTGCTTACGCCAGGAGTTCAATTCTGATCTGGTCAAGATTGACTCAGTTTCCATCCTTCCAAAGTCGGTAAAATGAGGACCAGATTGTTGGAGGCAATATGCTGACTCTGTAAAGTGGGAGAGGGCTGTAAAGCACTGTAAAGCAATATATAAGTCTGTTATTGATATTAAGTTAACTATGTTCAGTGAGTAACTCACTGTTGTCTGAGTTTATATACTAAGGGATAAACCATAACATATTGTTCAATGGCTGGGTTCCAAAACACTTCAAAAGCTATTAACCAGATTTTAGGTTTAGCATGTTGTGTGAATAAAGCCTTATTGGGTTATTGACAGTCCAACTTTGTTCCAAGGGACTCAGACAACATACCTAGTCAATAATTCTCTTCCTTCACCATGATGTACTCATAGTAACCTGGTAAAGGAGTCTAAGAGATTAGTCATAATCAACCAATAACTTTCATAGTGATGTTCTGGCTTCCCATCCTTTCCTGGCATTCTAATTAGTATGCTACAATAAGTCTAATAATACATAACTTTCATAAAATCGGAGAGTAAGAAAACTCTTCTTTTTTTAAAAAAAAAAGAAGATGTTAGTTTGAAGAGTTATGGTAAGAAATCAAAGGAGTTGGTAAAATATTAGTGGCTGTCAGCTCACTTAGTGGTTCAAAGAGAACAAGTTAGGGGATGTCTGGCATTATTGTGGGAAAGAAGAGAAGGAGAAATACAAACTTAATGAACTCTACCATCAAGACCTAGAGATAAAGGAACTCTTGCGGTCCATACTATGTTTTTATAGCAGTTCCAGTAACATACTAAAATGTTGATGTAATTTCTCTAGTCCTGACCTCTGGGTCTTTGCACCCTTTGCACGCTGTCTCCACCTTCTGCCCAATGAAGTTTGCAACTTCTTACTATGTAAATTAGAGGATGGATAGAGGATAGATAGAGGATAGATGGATCGCTGGATGGAGAGAGACAGAAAGAGAGATGATTTATAGATGAGAGATGAGAGAGAGAGGAAGATATATATATTTGAAGTTAGTAAAAATAAAAACGATGAACTCCGGGATACAGTATAAGAGAAAATTCTTCTTTATTGCTGAGCATTCGTCAACAAGCTGTTAACATCATCAATGCAAGGGCTGAATGATAAGGGAGTCAGTACATACACTAGTATGGCAGTTATAACGTTCAAATTGTGGAATGTGGGTGTGGCCTGTTTCTGACAAGCTCGCTCATTTATAGTCACACCGATTCTGGCTTTGCTGGAAAAGGCTGGTCTCTGGTTGATTTTTAAAAGTTGCGCCTAGCACCTGCTTGGCACCTATCAGCTGTTAGGCGCGTAAATCTCATCGCGCCGCATGTAGTCATGCGTTGGCTGACAGGCTCTTCATTCAAAGTAGAGTCAAGGAGGTTGTCTCATTCCCTTGCGTGTGGTCGTTGCAGGTTTGATTCTGCTGTGGAAGGGAGCAGATGTCCTCGTGGTGTTCGCTCTCCTTCGTGTTTCTTTGCCTGGTTGCTGTAAAATCGGCTCTGTTGTGTGGTTTGACTTGACGGATCTTAAGACTCTTTTAGTGTGTGGTTGTTGTGTGTGTCTGTCTTGTTTTGCATGGTTGTTTGGTGTGTTTGAATGAAAGTAGGTGTTGTGGTTGTCAGTTGTGAGTGATTTTGTGGGATGTTTGATCTGGCTTGTTATTTTTTGTTTTATTGTGCATGGTGGGACAGATTTCAGTTTTGATCGTAGTCTCAATATTCTGTTGTTGTTTGGGTGTTGTGTGTGTTTGTTTTGTTGTGTGTGGTTATTTAATGAAGTTGCAAGATTTGTGTCTTGGGTGTTGTGGTCAGAAGTGGTGTTGTCTTTATGTGTAGAAGTGTCAGATGGTGTGTTGGTTATGCAAGTTATCATTGTGTTAGAATTTTGTCTGTTGTTTAGTTCAATTGGAATGGATTGTGTTATAATAAACTCATCTGTTGTGTTGATATGGTGTTTGACAGGTGGGTGGAGTGGTGTGTTTGTGTCTTTGTTGATTGTATTTAAGCATTTGGATGTTTTGTGTTGTTGTAAATGCCTTCTCAGAGTTTGGTATGGTGGTAATAATTTGATATGTCTATTAATTGAATTATTATCAGACAGCCAAGCCTCTTTCAATAGACGGCCACCTTTAGTGGGATCTTGAGAGATGACTATAGCTCCTTTGAAATCAAAGGTATGGTCATGTTCTGCTATATGGGCCCAGACTTGGGAGCGTTGTTCTTGTCTTTTAACTGCTAGAAGATGTTCATGTATCCTGGTTTTTAGTCTTTTGGATGTTTCCCTGATATAATTGCAAGAGCATTTGTTGCAGTTGGTTTTATAGATAACAGATGATAAATTGTCCTTGGATAACGGTTCTTTGAAGCGCATTACTTTAGAACAGACATGTCAAACACAAGGCCCGGGGGCCAGATCCGGCCCGTGAAGTGGTTTCATGCGGCCCGCGAAGCCATCCTGGAAACAGTGAGGGAACGGCCCCCACTGCCTTGGCCCTGGCCCAGAGACCCTCCTTCTGCCAGAGACCCTCAGATCTGTCCCACTCCTGCCCAGGCCCCCATAGGCACCCTTGATGCGAACGATGTAGAGCTGGCCATGCCCACGTGGTAGGCCATATGCACTTTAGCCACGCCTACCCAGTAGCCCACGCCCACCCAGGCCACACCCACCCGGCCCCCTGAAGGCAACCGCAATGCTGATGCGGCCCTCAATGAAATTGAGTTTGACACCCCTGCTTTAGAATGTAAAGTTTGGTTGGGTCTGTGCACAATGTTGATATTATATGGTGCCAGGATTCTAGCAGTTGCTTCAGAAACCCCGTTGATATATGGGATGGTTGCCCAGGTTGAGGTATTCTGTGAATCACAGTTTGAATGTGATGTATTATCCTTGCAACATCGTTGGACAAATTTAGGTGGATAGACATTTTGTTTGCTTACCGTTTGCAAACAAAATGGCTATCCACCTAAATTTGTCCAACGATGTTGCTAGGATAATACAAGTGTATGTACTGACTCCCTTATCATTCAGCCCTTGTTCTGATGATGTCAACAGCTTGTTGACGAAAGCTCAGCAATAAAGAAGAATTTTCTCTTATATTCTGGAGTTCATCGTTTTTATTTTTATTAACTTCAAATGTCTACACCCAGGATTCCAGTTTTTAAATTTTGTGTGTGTTTGTGTGTGTGTGTGTGTGTGTGTGAAGTATTGTCAAGTCTTTTGAATGCACCTTGCTAATTAAATCTTTCTTTCCTGTTTTGGCCTAACCCAAGGCTATCCACAGGATATAGTCACAACTTATGACAGCTCATTATTTGTGTAAATTATTCAAATTGCTAATAAAGAATTTAGGGAGGCTGATATGGCCATTTCGAACTTCTTATGTTCTCATCAGTCAGTCATACCCTTTATCTGAGATTCGAACCTGGGCTGATTATATATTAGGCATTTAATATATTATATATTAAAACAACTGCCTAATATATAATCAGCCCAGGTTCGAATCTCAGATAAAGGGTATGACTGACTGATGAGAACATAAGAAGTTCAAAATGGCCATATCAGCCTCCCTAAATTCTTTATTAGCAATTTGAATAATTTACACACACACACACACACACACACACACACACACACATAGACGATAGATGAGAGAGAGAGAGACAAACTCGAAGTCATTCCAACTCAGATTTAAACTTGGTAATTTCCTTTGTCAGGTTAAATCTAATGTACTTTGACTGAAGTTAAATATTACAATCCAGCCATTGCACTTTATTCAACAAGACATGACTAATTCAAATCATGGCTTACTCTGATGGGTAAATCTAATTTTTCCTACTCCTCAACTATGTTTAGTCAGGCAGATATGACAGCTTCTGATAGGACTCAGTTTATTCAATTGCTTCATGCACAAGACTTGAAATAAATTAGTAATTAACTCAGTTTAAATCAGCACTTTACATTTTTCTGCATCTATGAAGAATTAAACAAATTTTATTACTGCACTTAATATTTTATATTATGTAAATACTATTGTATTTAGTATTTCATCTGTGGTATAGGAAAATCTCCAGTTGACTCAAGCAATCAATATGATTTATTTCACATTATTATTATTTTTAAGAATATGTCAGAAGGACTTTCTAATCTTTTATACATATTTTAAAATGTTGAATTTTAGTTATTTTAGTCTCACTTTTAACTGTTTTATCATAATTATATTTGGTTCTTACATCTATTTCTACACTGCTCAGAGTCACGCTATGAGTGAGATGGGTGGTTTGTAAAACAAGAGCTGAGAATAATCCACATTAAATCAAGTTCATAAATCAAATTATATGTTTCCAACACTGTAGATACAAGTGTTTCTCCCAAATAGACTTCATATAAGCAGGTTAGTTCCATCTTTAACTTCACTCTTTTAGATATCAGGGCTGCAAAATCACAGAGACCATTAAATGACAGCTAAGAGACAGATTAGAATACAAAAAAAAAAAAAACAGACTTGGAAGGGATTTTGGATGTCTTCTAGTCCAACCCCTTTCTCTGGCAGGAAACCCTATACCATTTCAGACAAATGGCTGTCTAGTCTCTTCTTAAAAGCCTCCAGTGTTGGAGCACTTACAATGTAGAATACAATAAAATAGAATGTTTCTTGAGAATAGAATAGAATAGAATAGAATAGAATAGAATAGAATAGAATAGAATAGAATAGAATAGAATAGAATAACAGAGTTGGAGGGACTTTGGAGATCTTCTAACCCTATACCATTTCTGACAAATGGTTGTCCAAACTCTTCTTTAAAACTTCCGGTGTTGGAACATTCACAACTTCAGGAGGCAGGTTGTTCCACTGATTAATTGCTCTGTCAGGAAACTTCTCCTTACTTCTAGGTTGCTTCTCTCCTTGACTAGTTTCCATCCGTTGCTTCTTATCCTGCCTTCAAGTGCTTTGGAGAATAGCTTGACTCCCTCTTCTTTGTGGCAGCCCCTGAGATACTGGAACACTGCTATCATATTACCCTAGTCCATTTTTTTTCATTAAAATAGACATACCCAATGCCAGCAACCAAGTCTGGAAGCAAGTCATTCCACTGATTGTTCTCACTCTCAGGAAATTTCTCCTTAGTTCTAGTTAGAATGTCTCTTAAATGATCTTCAACCCTTACTTCTTGTCTTACCCTCAGGTGCTTTAGAGAATAGGTCAATCCTCTCTTCTCTGTGAATTTCCCTGTTAGATAGAGAAATGTGTGAGACTTTTTGCTGTTCGTGTAGTAATTGTTCCGGATCAGATGTCTGGGCCTTTGCACCACGGACCCTCCTTCTGCTTAACAGAGTAGCAGCTTGGTAGTTCCTGCTCCCACTATCTGCACTTTGCCTGGCATCTTTCCCTTCATCCCGGTGTGTGTGAGAGATAGGGTTATATATCATCCTGTGTTACCTTCTGGAAATGACTAGGAAAAAGTGAAAAAAGAGAAAAATAAAACCATTGCTACAGTGCCACCTTCCGGCCATAGTTTGATATTTTCTAAGGAGTTTGCATTGCTGCTTCCATCAGCTCAAGCCAAAAAGCAAATAGCAGGAGACTGTTGTCCAAAGCATCTGTGTACCCCATTATAGTCTCATGTGTCTTTGTTCTGCTGGGGGTGGAGAACCAATTGGAACTGGAGAAAAGTTTCTGAAGAAAGTCTGGGCCAATAAGATCCAGTTGACCTTCTGTTACTCTATATCCTGCTGTATATGAATTAGCGACCACAATCCTAATGTATCCAGAACACCTGGACTGCATTCCTTCATAAAGTTCAGATGCTGAAATCCAATTAGCTTGAAATGGGATTTACATGGTTTAAACATTTAGGAGTCGTAGTCTAGATTTTTTCCCCCCTTAACTTTTGTCAATTGGCCATTTCAAGAAAACAGAACTACCCCCCCCCCCCAATATTAGGAGTATTTGTTACTCTATTTTAAAATCTAAGTATTAGTAGAGCATACAGAAAGACACAGTCCAACATTCTAAAATTACTATTAATTGTGCTTTTTTTTTCCAGAGCACTTTCAAACCTAATTACCAGACAGATGTTTCAGGACTATATAGATTAAGCTCTGTGCAGTATATTCAGTCTACATTATTTACTTGGGATACATTTTGCTGAAAGATTTGCTTCTAACAGAAGTATTATTCAAGGGAAATAATGAAAGTACATTATTTTTATCTTCCATTCCTCTTCTAAAAAAATGAATGCACTTATTAAATAGCTATCAAGTAATTATTACTGGGGGGGAAGATAAAATGGGAGCGAAAACACTGTTATGATTTTGGAGGAATGTTCATGAAAGCACATTTTCTGAGTTGAAAATTACTGAATGATGCATGCTAAGGATTTGGGTACAGCTTTGTTTCAGAAAGAATCACTTTACCAAGATTTAATTAAGTAATTTAATTAGATCAAGGAAGGAAGATGAGGAAGATTCTAGGAGTTGAATATCTTACCTTCTTTCTGCTTCTACCACCTGACCCCATTCTTATTTTTGATTTCTCACCTATGTCAATAATATTGTATACCTTGTGGAGATAAAGGCCTTCATCTGGTGCCCTCTGGTATAAAAATAGGGACCACTACGGTGGGAAGATAACAGCGTTCTGTGTGCCTTTGGCGTCTAGTCATGCCGGCCACATGACCATGAGACATCCTCAGACAAGCACTGGCTCTTCGGCTTTGAAACGGAGATGAGCACCGGCCCCTAGAGTCAGAAACGACTAGCACGCATGTGCGGGGGAACCTTTACCTTTACCTTTTAAACACCTTAATTCAAGAGAAATTGGGTAGGATTTCAGTATGATTTGGAAATCAAGATATCATGAAAAGATTCCTTTCTGGACTATAATTTTTTTAACAGCTTTGCCAGTTATGTATCTAAAAATAAATGACTTGAAAGGATCATCTAATCCAGCCTTTTTTTTTTTTTTACAGCAGCTCCCAACCAGATGTTCCTAAGAGTAAAGTGGATTTCTTTTTTATTTACCTCAAACTTATAATTCAGCATTTATATGATGTATTTATTCTAAATAGTGAAAATTATTTTTTTAGGATAGAACTCTTTCCTAGCCACCTTTCTAGCATTTGAAAATTTAGTACAGCACAGTCCAAAAAGTTTAAAACCATGATACTAATATGAATAAAACCATTCCCATTAAAGCAACAACCTTAACAAAAGCCTTAAGGTCCAATATATACAGTTGCTGGCAGATGTTTCGACACCCCTAGTCCAACTGTTTGTTTCGATACATCTGTAAGGGAGCAGAAAACGACACAATTTCTACATAGGACAGAAATAAACCCATCTTGTGTTTGCATGCATATTTACTTTTTTACATACAGTTGTTTACGGATTCAAAATGAGCATATCTTGAAATAAGACAACCAAGAATATGGCAGGTGTCAAAGTCTGGTCATCCCTGCAGTCAATACTTTGCAATACTTCTTTTAGTAGAAAGAAGAGCTTCATTTTCTGCTAGTTGCTAACAACTAAGAGTCTTTCTAATCTTGTTTTCGGAATGTTCCCTATTGTTCCTTGCAGGAGTCATCTAGCTCACAAATATTCTGTGGACTCCTTTTATCCACTGAAGCCTCCTTGCCGATTTTCAACCAACATTCAGCTTTGGACCCCTTTATTTTCTTTCCTGTATGTACAGGTAATCCTCTTCTTATGACCAAAATTTCCATTGTTAAGCAAGGCAGTTGTGGAACTTTGCCCCATTTTATGTCCTTTTTGGCCACAGTCGTTAAGCAAATCATTACAGCTGTTAAGTGAACCATGCAGTCATTGTGTGACTCTGGTCTCCCCACCACCAACGCACAAAACCCCTTCACTTTGCTTGTCCAAAGTTGGTTAGGGAGGTTACAAATGGATGATCAGTGACCCCAGGACAGTGCAACTGTCAGAATTGCATGCCAGTTGCCAAGTGTCTGAATTTTGATCATGTGACCATGGGGATGGTGCGATAGGGTCGTAGAGTCATGTTACTTTTTTAAGTGCTGTTGGTAGCTTTAAATGGTCACTAAACAAATAAATGAAGAACTACCCACAGTTTGTGGTCAATTTAAATATATGTTTGGGGTTGCTTCCTTGCTGAACTATCCAATTTCTTTTCAGCTTCCCTGCCCACCTATATTTCTTATAAATCTTATAAGTGCGTGCTACATTTAGCCAAGACCCACATCCACAAATACAGATGCAAAAAATCCTTGGTATCTACCAGAAAGCAATGGACTCAACAGATTCTATAGCATTTTGAGTCCAGTTCAGGGTAGCATTATATGCTGAACCATTTAAGAAAACATTGAAAGGGGCTATCACTGAATTCTATGAACTTAAAATAGAAAGTAGACTTTCCTTAATGGCCACAATTGGAACTAGCTACTCCGTTACTAAGTGACGCAGTCAAATAAGGCGTAACCGAAACAGGCTTACAACCTCACTTTCATTGCAGTCATTAAGTGAAACATCACACATTCACAACCTGCAGTTTTACTACTGGCTTCTCTATTGTCTCTTCTTGGAAGCCAGCTGTGAAGTGCACAAATGGTGATCCCATGACAGTGGGACGGTCGTAAACACCCACTGGTCGCAAAACACTAGAATGCTGATCACATGACCACAAGGATGCTGTAATGCCTGGGTGAGAACTGGTGGTAAAAAAAAAATTTTTTTTCAGTGCTGTTATAACTTCAAACATTTGTCAGACAGGTCAGTCATTAAGCAAAGACTGTTTGTATATAACACAGTGAAAAACATGACAGATCATTATTATTTCCAAGATTTGTTGGGATTACTACTTTCACAATCCCAAACCGTTGACCAAGTTAGACAGAGACTGGGAAATTATAGTGCTAATACACTTGAAGAGGATTTGTTTGGAGAAAGAGAATTTGTTTGCAGTAGCTCACAAAGACCCTTTCGAACAATATTCCTTTTGTTGACATTTGTAATTAGTTTGGTCTTAGGAGCCATGAACAAAGAAAAAATGTAAGTGCTTTCTTTCCAGTAAAAATTCTCCATTAAAGCAAGGTTACCCAGTGGTGGGATTCAAATATGTGAACAACCGGTTCTCTGTGTGGATGCCGCTTCTGGAAGTTCATTCTGGTCCTGGGCAACAAAAAATTAGCTACCGGTTTTGCCAAAGTGGTGCAAACTGGCTGAATCCCACCACTGGGGTTACCCTATTGGAGCTAGGGGAAAAAACAACAGACAACTCCTACATGGTTGCCAAGACAATTGTTGGTACCTCTTGGTTGCCATCCTGTGTTGAAGAAATTCATTCACACATACCTTGTCCCAGAGATTTTACAATTGTTTCTAAGGGTTTTTATTTTTGTTTTTCACTCTAGGCAGAACTTTAGTAGTTTGCTTAATCATGTTACTGTAAGCATGAATTCTTTAATGAACATCAACCAGGGTTTGCTCAACATGCAACCTGCCAGGTTGAAATGAGATTAGCTGGCTTATCATTCAATGTACTGTACAAATAGACTGTGCATTTTTCAAGACTCCTTTCTACATGTCAACTTTGGTGGGTCATCAGCACAATAGGATTGAGTGAAAATAAAAACACGAGACACACTGTTACCCAGTTCTAATATAATCTGCATGCAAGTTTTCCAAATATAATCCTGATCTATTAAAAATAAGGAGAGACTTTATTTGTGCCTTCAATGTGATATTCAGTTTCCTGGTAAAGGACAAGGCACCAGCGAAAAGATTCAATAAAACAATCTGTTCTCTGCCCTGTTCTCTGGCTCAGTCTATATTTGTACAGATGAGCCGATGCTGTTGAAAGAAACAGTCTGTCAAATGTCATAATGTTAGATGTTTAGTTTCCCCAAAAACGAACCTTGAAAATGTCTGTAATTACATGTCTCCTCCTTTAACTTTCTAGCTTTTACCAATGAAGTGAGAGATAGCAGCCTGATGCTTACACCGGTACTGATTATTTGAAGTAATGGGCTGCAACTGATTTAATCTAGCTGTGCAGTGTTGGGGAATTTAAATGATATTTGTTCTCAGTGGAAAAGGGTCAGAGAGGAGGCAGCCCACACCCACAATGTCACACAGCTCTGGACATAGAAGTCAACCTTTGTCCATGCAACAGAACCCGGCCTTTGAGAACAGTTCCACTATTACTCAAAGCCAGCAAGGTTCTCATTCAGAGTAGGCCAAACCAAGAAACTGTCACAAGATATCATGGGATTCTTTCACTGATGTCCCAGTTAACTGTGGACTGAATCCCAACAGTCAGATTCAGTTCACATTTTTTATTAGTTTATGGAAGTATAAAAAAAAAACAAAGAAAAATGAACATAATGGGAGAATAAGGGCAGAAAAAAGGCAAGAGAAAGTGTAAGGTAAAAGGGGAGAAAAGAGAAGAAAAAGCATTGACCTTTGACACTTTTTAGTGCAATAGAATAAGATAATAATATAGAGTCTCAACTTTTTACCTTTATGTAGTAAATATACACTAGCCATTTCTACTACAACAAACCTATCTAATCAGCAAAACCCAAAGTCAATGTTACATTCTTTTTCCACCTCAAGCACAAAGTCCAGATGCAGTTTCCAAGTAGAAACAAAGTTGGCTGTAATCTTTCCTTTAATTAAAGCTGTCCATTTAGCCATCTCTCATAACTCCATCAGCTTTTGAAGCCAATCGTCCACTGGAGGAATTAAAGTATATTTCCATTTTTGTGCATAGAGCATCCCTGCTGCTGTCAACATATAAACAGCGAAATTCCACAATGAGAGAAAGCAGAGCATGTGTATTTTGACCCCGGAGCTGACTTCTGAATAAATAACTATACGATCTGAATTAAGAGCAAGAAAAATACAAAGTGGCGCACAGCTTACCCTTTCCAAAATCCAAGTTGGCCCGAGAAAAAGTTAATAGTTTGTTTTTGTAATCCTGGATGGTTCTGTTTCCTTTCCCCCACCACTTTCCTCCCATAAAAGGCAGATTAATTATGCTAAATGAAAAGGATTTGGGAAAGAAAAAAAAATCGCTCTGCCCTGGAGAATGAAATGAATCAACAGTTTGTGCTACATCCGGCATGGATGACCCTTTTCCATGCTGGATGACATCTCAAACACGCAATAGGTTAAACTGGGTTAAAATAAGATTGGGTGGTTTGTGGTTCGCCATATAATAAGAACTTGAACATTGTGTTAGTATGTTATCTCTGTAAGCCATTGTGTGGTTTGATGAGGTTTTTTTTTTGGGGGGGGGGGCATATATTAGCAGAACAAAAGAATTGTACATTGTAATCCCAAATTTAGAATTTAATAGCATGTGAATCCAGGCAGCAATTTATCTGCACTGCTGTTAGACTCCTATTTAGAATTAGCAAGAGCTAATCTATAGTAGCTCCATCCACCCACCCTTGGGAGGACAACAACTATTTGAGTCTTTGCATGAAAAAAAATCATATCTGTGAAGCAGTTAGCCAAATTGGCTTGATTAAAAACCCTTTCCATTGGTATTTGATAACTACAGTACTCTAACAATGCGCACAGATTGATACTGTCTAAATTGGGGGGGGGGGAGATACAGAAGAGAAATCAGATCTTACAAAATGATTTGCTGAGGCTGAATGTGGATTTTTAAGAGTATTAAAGAGTAAAACAACTGCAGTCATGGCATTTTTTGCATCTAGCTCCTGGGTAAATTGTACATTCCTGAACTGTCAAATTAAGCTTAATGTTTCAGAGTGCTGGCACAATGTGCTGTTTCGTAAAAAATGATATATATTTTTTTTGGTTACAGAATTTACTGTCTTGTTTCATACTCCTCACCTATAAAAACTAAGGATGAAATAGTTAAAGGTAAAGGTAAAGGTTCCCCCGTACATGCGTGCTAGTCGTTTCCAACTCTAGGGGCCGGTGCTCATCTCCGTTTCAAAGCTGAAGAGCCAGCACTTGTCCGAGGACATCTCCGTGGTCACGTGGCCGACATGACTAGACGCCAAAGGCGCACGGAACGCTGTTACCTTCCCACCGTAGTGGTCCCTATTTTTCTACTTGCATTTTTACGTGCTTTCCAACTGCTGGGTTGGCAGAAGCTGGGACGAGTAACAGGCGCTCACTCTGTTATGCGGCACTAGGGATTTGACCCGCCAAACTGCCGACCTTCTGATCGACAAGCTCAGCATCTTAACCCACTGAGCCACCACGTCCCTTATGAAATAGTTACTAATGCTCTAATCTTGATGCTAGTTTATAGAATTTTGAGTTGTAATCTCTGATCAGTGGTAGATTTGCACATGCACTCATCTCCTGCTCTTTCCATTATTATCTCATCTCACTATTACAGTTGCTTTTTTTCTCCTTTTTCCCCCTGGTTTCTGAACAGAAAGGAAACAGGCCTCATCTTTTTCTGCCCTAAAGAATGTATTTTTTCCCCCTAACATTCATATTAGAGTAAACTTGTTAAATTATTTTATACTACAACATAGTGCAAAAAGTCTTGAATTCTAAATGGCTGGTTTTGTTTTCATGTGCTAATTAGCCGTGATACTTAAAGCAGGAAAGGATTCTTGAGTTATCCACATTGCTTCATTGTCCTGTCACCAGCATGACCTACAGCCGCCATCTTTTGAGAGGCTGAAATGGACAAATCTCTCTTGCCTGCCTCCCTCCCATTACAAAGCTGGCCTCCAGGAAGTTTTTCCAGCTGTGATTTGAAAGTACTCATTTCCCAGTCATGATTTAGAAACCACAATGACAAGATTCAAAGAACAGGCTAACCCACAAATAAGCCAACCGTTTCTTCAGCACCATCTGTGAAGTTTCTGCAAAGTTTCCTTCTTGATGCAAAGAATATTTTTCATCTTTCCTTAGTTAGCCTTGGGAGCAGATGAAGCTACCTTTTTTACTACAGACGTTTTGATACTTGTGGGATTCAGAAGAAGCCACTTCTATTGGCTTTTCTTATATCAAACTTCCCACAGGTATTTATGGCTTTGGGGAGAAGACAAATGAGCTTTATTGCTTCTGACAAGGCAATCTATAACCCTGCTGACAGTTGGAAAGGCAGACGAATGATTTAGAGGGAGACAGGAAGTGAAGGATTGCAATCTCTCATAAAGGCATAATTGTGTGTGCTCCAAACTAGTTCTCGCAGTCATTTATATTTTGTGACATTCTAAGCCCAAATGCTTTCAGGAATTCTAAGTTCTACCAAGGATTTAGTGAGCAAATGTAGCTTCAAAATTCTTGTTGTGTGAACTGGATGCTATCTCAGTGAAGGCTTTGAAACTGATTTTTGGAGGCATTATTACACCCCTTGTAGTATTACTGTATGTAGAGAGTAACAGGAGACTGCCCTGTACTTTTTAGAAGAACACTATTGGTTTGGTGTTTGTGGGATGGGTTGAAGCCCTATTGGTTGTGATTTTTGTTATCTGGACACTTGGAATTTTAAAAAATGTTTTCTGCTTTTAAAGTAAGATGCTCAGAGTCATTCTGGACTCAGGTGGCCTCTAAATTTCACTACTGAATCAAATAACTCTGGCTTCATTTGTTTAAGACAGGACAGAAAGAAACTCTGACAGCTTTCAAGATTCTGTTGCCCTCCTATCCTACAACATTTCTGGATGGAAAGGAGAATTTGTGGGAATTTTTTTGCTATTCTGTCTTTTTGAGAACAAACACAGACTTAACATGAGACTAAATATGGATCACAGAAGTAGGGTTGGGGACATGGTGAGCCTTAAATCCTGGTTAAAGTACAAGGAGGAGTAAGATGTCAATATCCCAATGATCCAAAGTAGATCAAACTTAGAAACCAAACACACAAAAATTAATACAATCTGAAAGCGCTTCTCTCATCCCTTCCTTTATCTTTATGAGGAAAAAGTGGGGTCCTGTTTGAGAGTTTCTCAAATTAAATTTCTGCTCCAGACTTAGATTTCTTTTATCTGTCCATTGCCTTGAGTGCAGCTCTTCCTTCTGTTCCTCAAGGTTATTCTCTTTCCCATTATGGTCCATGTACTTTCCACCTAAGCCTTTCCACTCTGTGTTAAATCATTTGGTTTACTCATTTTCTCAGTCATGGTTTGATGAATAAAGCACAATTGAGTAGGCTGATGTAAATACTCTGAGGCATAAGTCATGACTTACAAGACATCATTTATACCGGGCTGACCATTATTGCATCATATTTTGTACAAACCTGGTGCAAAATGCAGGTGCAATTAGAACTACAAGATCTGGGCAACAAAAATCAGCCCATCATTGCATCATATTTTGTACAAACTTGGATGCAAATTGTTCCCTCCTGTTACTCCCAGAAAGGAGCCTCCAGTTCTCCTCACGTGCTGAAGCAGAAGGCATAGAAAATGCTTGTTTTGCTGCAATCTCTAGTTCTTCTCTATCAACATTTCATATCCTGGTATGAATTTCTCCCCTTATTTAGGGACTTTTAACAAGGCCTTGTGTTCTTTTTTAAAAGCTTACCCTTCCCAAAACAATGGCTAGGATGTCTTGTTGAGCCAGTTTTGGAGGTTTCTGAACAGTCTTTGCCAGATGGGCTTTTAACAGTCAGCAACCACGCAACCACAGTTCCAGTGCTAATTTAGCAAAGCAGCTCATTTATTTGCAATCCTTTCTCTTAATGCCACCCTGGAAAAAGCGTAAGTCTCTATAATGCAGACCCATTTAGTTCAAAGAATCATTCCATTCCAGAGCATTCAAAGAATGGATTCGCTTTCCCGTCCTGCAATTTACCATCATGCTTTTAAAAAAAGTATT
This sequence comes from Daboia siamensis, assembly GCA_024449315.1. NCBI lineage: Eukaryota > Metazoa > Chordata > Lepidosauria > Squamata > Viperidae > Daboia > Daboia siamensis. Next base: position 3,017 of record JAKJMR010000354.1, on the reverse strand, counting down.
CTTTGACGGAAAGGTTTACAGATGGGTTGCAAACTGCTAAAGCAAAACAAAGCAACACAACACAACAGAATGATGTCTTAATGAGGATATTGCCTTATGGTTACAGTGTGGAAGTGCACTAATGTGTAAACATTATTTGGAAAGCAAGTAGAGATTTTTATTTTATTTTTGGTAGGTTTTTTAAGTAAAAAAATAAAAAAATTAAACCCTTCTTCAGGCATCCATTTGACCTTTTTTAGAGCAAATTAATGTAAGGCAGTGTTGAAGGAAAAGTCTTCATCACGGTCCAGTCCAAGCCTGGAATAAACAACATGGAGACTGCTTTAGAAACAAAGTTGCAGTTTATTGAAGAGGAGAGCCAGACAGAAAGATGGCTCTGGAAGAAAAGAGACAGAACACATGTAGGGGGTGGGTTTTTATATCTTCTGGGGCTCTTGAGGTTGTTTCCTGTTCCTGTTTGAGACTTTGGATTTCCTATGTCATTTACTTTGACCTGAGTCTGAGTGTGCCCCTTTGGCATCTGTGGGTTAATCCCATTATGTCCTGTCTTAGAGTTTGGGTGGGGTATGTAGATTTTAGTTGTCTTTGTCTTCATAAGCTTCTAACTGGAGGGCTCCAACCTTCCTGAATGGATTATCACATCTGCATTTCTACAGAGCTGGTTTCTGCTTGAAGGAGGGAAACTTGGGGGTAAGGAGAAAAACTGGGCATGCTTTTCTGCCTCTTTAAGATCCTTTGAGGAAATATAATATTCTGCCCTTTTAATATTTCTTTCTCTGGTGGGGGCTGACTTCCCACAACAGTATGACTGCATATGGTGGGGTCAGTCCCCTTCTCCTTATATGTATACCCAGTGTTTCTATTCACTCCTTGGTTAGGAGTCAGTTTTTGTAGAATAGTAGTTGACCATTTGGAGGACATGAAACAAAATGAATGAGTTTAGCAGTGTAGTTACGGTAGTCCAATGTTTAAGGTAGTCTTTTCTCATGCAAACGTCCAAGCAATTATAATGAAATTACACTGTGACTTCAGAGTGAGCATAAGGCACCTCAACCAAAATTGCCTGTTGACCTTATGTTACTTTGGAAAATTATGTTGACATGCTGGCTTATCATCAGCTCTGAAAACCATAATTCTTTCACTTTAATAACAATGCTCAGTGACTTATGGACGGTAGCCTAATCACTTAATCCATTAAAAATTACTGTATACTGATATGGGTAACTCCCTCACCGCCTACATGATTACATTCAGTGAGAACTGTCATTAACAGATGGATCATGGAATAGGTGGAACCATGTCCTCACTCTAAGGCCCTGGTGGCACTCCAAAATTCAGGTGCAATTAGAATTACAAGATCTGGGCACCAGAGAGCCACAGGATGACAGCAAAGACGTACAAGAAACTCTTTAATGTTTTGCTACCCTCTTCTGATCTTTCTTGCATTTTGCAAAACAGATAAGACAATCCTAAATAGAGCATTTACAACTGTGCCTTCAGCAAACTTCCTTGCCTAGTGGGCACACCTCTCATTAAAATTCCACAGCTGGAATTTTATAATCAACCTAAGCTACTGAATATCCAGACGGTACATAAAACAACTGAGAGAGCCCTCTAATTCAGGAGTGCTTTAATGGCATTGTTGCATTAAACCTGTGCTGTGCAAGTATATCATCCCCTGCAACTTCAAAGCTAGGAGAATCATCTTAATCAGTTGTTCTCCCCCCCCTTTCCCCCCCCCTTAACATTCCTAAAGAAAGGAAGCAATCTCTGAGAAGGAATATTGGCCAAATAACACATGGTAGGTGATGCAATTCCTTTCCCACCAGACCATAAACCTTCACAGCTTCTTCAAAAATTGGACCGTATTGTAACATATAACGTGACAAAAGAGGACAATTAACTAAGCCCACAGGGAGTAATATTACCTACACTCAATGCTTTTAATTTAATCTGCACCGCATTCCAACGTGCAAGTTTAAAATCTGTATTGCTTTACAACCATTATATGCCACCAACTCCATTAGGAGTTTAATAATGAAGATGGTTGAGTTGCTTTCGCTGCTGTGTTTAAAATGCTCCCGAGAGGGAATTATTTGGCTAAAATCTGTATTGGAAGAAGTCTGGGAAGGAAGCTTTCTCTATAATGTGATGACTAATCTGAAGAATAAGCAACCTCATCTGTAGTTTACCCATCTTGGTAAGTATTGGCAAAAAGTGTGATTAGTAATCTCTTTGGGTGACATGGTATTTGAGAAGGCCAAATGCAGAGTCTGAAATAACAACAACAGATCATATCAAAGTTTTCAACTGCTCAGGTTTGTGGCCTATGTTGATCCATATCTACCTTTTATTTCCTTCTGAAGAGGCTGATTCATTTTTATGTTAGTGAAATACTATTCCCAGTGCATTGTATAATTATTATTGCAGCAATAGGTTTCATCTATACTATATAGCTTATCACACCAGGATGTTTGTGTTGTTCTACTGAGCAGAACAATGCAGACCTCTGCTGCCTGTTCGTAGAACTGCTACATGGCCCCAATGGGAGTCTGTTGTTCAACTGCAAAAGAGAACAGAATGTCCAAGATCATTGCCCTAATCTCTCGATGAATTTTTAGCTGAGGTTGGGAGAGCAAATCTAATAAAAACAGGTTGTAGAGAAGAAAAATCAAAAGCTCCAGAAGGCAAGACAAGAAAAAAAATGGATGGAAACTAATCAAAGAGAGAAGCAGTCTAGAATTAAGGAGAAATTTCATGACAGTGAAAACAACCAGTGGAACAGCTTGCCTTCAGAAGTTGTGGTTGCTTCATCACTGGATGTTTTTAAGAAAAGATTGGACAACTACCTGTCTGAAATGGTATAGGGCCGTGGTGGCGAATGTATGGCACACATGCCACAGGTGGCAGGGAGAGCCCTCTCTGTGGGCATGCACACCATTGCCCAAGTCCTAGGCCTTCAGCTGGGTTTTATAAAACCTTTTCACTTTAGGCCTCTGCTGCCATGTGCAAAAAAA
>JAKJMR010000353.1:402971-414239 GCA_024449315.1 Daboia siamensis | reverse complement strand
CATATAAGCTAACCATCTACCTGGTTTATTGGCATTGCAAAAAGTATTATGCCTTGCAAACCGTAAATTAGTTGCCACCTGGTCAGCCATTAACTTGTCAAATTGTCCTCTTAATAACTTAATAGTCTCTTTAATCTTCACATCCGATGGATTCAAAATTAAAACCTTTTCTTTTTCCTTAATCTCTGTCTCTAATTCTTTCCTCCTAAATTCCAAATTACGTCTATATTTATTGTTAAGATATATCAACACACCTCTCATATACGCCTTACTAGCATCCCATACCATTTCCATAAAAGTACCCTTATGCATGTTTGTTTCAAAAAAAAATCTTCATCTGTTTTTTACACTCCTCCACATTTTTCTGATTTCTGAACAAGTTCTCATTTAAACGCCAGGAGCGTCGTTCTCTAATGTCTTTTCCAATCTCTAACCAAACTGGGCTGTGATCAGACATAGTCCTTGAACAAATCTTTATCTTCTTAGTTCTAAAAAAAAGATCATTAGTCAATAATATAAAATCAATCCTGGAAAAAGATTGATGTCTGTCAGAAAAAAAAGTATAGTCCCTTTCTTGTGAGTTCCTCTCCCTCCAAACATCACGTAAATCCATATCATCCATCATCTCAAAAAAAGATTTAGGCAATTTAGCATGACTTGGGGTACTTCTATAAGATCCACTCTTATCCATTTGTACATTCAAAACGCCATTCCAGTCTCCCATAAAAATAAAAGATTTGTAATCCAATTGGGTAATCCTGCTGTGTAATAAACTATAAAAATCAGCTTGCTGTTGATTTGGAGCATATAATCCGACCAAAAGAGTTTTTTTGCCTTCTATTAACGTCCACAATAACATATCTTCCTTGTTGATCTGCTTCAATTAACTCTGCTGTAATTGTATTCTTAACGTAAATAACCACTCCATTTTTCTTATTAACTGCGGAAGCAATAAATTGTGTACCTAATCTTGAATTTAATAAATGCTTTTGGTCCATAGCTCTAATATGTGTTTCTTGTAAACAAATAACATCAGTCTTAAATTGCTTTAAATATTGAAAAATTTTCTTTCTCTTCTGTGGTGAGTTTAATCCATTGACATTCCAAGTTAAAAACTTAGTCACCATTTCTGGCAACCCGAAGCTTTTGGAGCGCGTCTTCCAGAATCCCCTTCACATTTTTAGGCCGCGCTCCTCCCACAGCTTCGCTATAGGTACACTTTGGAGGTTCCACAACATTCTGCTGATCCTGCTCTTGCTCACGTCTGATTCGTCTCGAAGCAGCACGCGTAATCCTCTGGTCTCTTACTTCTTCTGATACTGTTGAAATTTGACCCGCTCCTGCTGCTCTCTCATCTGTCTGTATTCCTTCGGCATCATGAGACTTTCCCTCCTTTGTTGATTCCAGAAGTGGTATGGGGATTGCTTTTAAAACATTGCTATAAAAATCACGTGCCTGCATCACTGTAGCAAGACGGTATCTTGTGTCTTCAAACATTAGCACCATACCCACTGGGATCTCCCATCTAAACTTGATATCACGTCGCTTAAGCTCCTGTGCCAGAAATGCAAATTCCTTTCGTTTCCTTAAAATTTTTGGAGGGATCTCTTTTAAAACCAGAACTTCTTGCTCTGCGATCACAAGCTTAGTATTGTAAGAGACTTGAATAACTTCATTCCTGGTTGCTCTCTTTGTAAAATAAACAACCACATCTCTAGGTAGTTTCCTTTGTCTCGCAATCCAGGAATTAACACGGAAAATTTTATCTATATCTTCTGCAATTCCTTCAGCTGGCCTTCCCAACACATCTTCCAGAGCAACAGAGACTATTTTCTTCAAATCTTCCTTGAGATTCTCCTTAAGACCCCTAATTCTCACAGCAAACTCCATTTCATGATATTGTACCAATGTCAGATCATAATCAATTTTATCCACCACATTCTCTGTCTCTAATATCTTTGCATCCAATTTAATATTATTTTGAGTGAGATCCTCCACTCTTTCGTCCAGGCGTTCAATACATAACGCCATGCCTTGAAATGCAAGCAAGATGTCCTCCCTTATTACTGTAAACTTTTCATCCATAATTTCTGTCAGCTTCTCATCCAACTTGTCATCTATCATCTCAGCTAAATGCTGTGAATGCTTTTCCAAAGCATCTTGCAAAACTTTAACTGTTAAAACAGGCGAAGGTAAAGGTGCAGGAGGTGCTAAGGCTTGCACTGAAGATTGCGGCAGGGGGGAAGCCCCCGCACTTTTAGTAAGTTTAGAAGATTTAGCCGCCATTTTTTTCCCCCTCTTTTGCAACTACGCACTTTCACTTTCAAAGTCTTCAATGTGGATTGAGCCAAAGATCAAAAGTTCACTTACTCCTTATTCTCTTGCATCGCTCTGCCTGCTTTCATTATCTTCCAAAGTCCATTCTTGTAAGCAGGGATGGTTGCGTTCGCCTTGTTCTGCTCCAAAAAAAAACGGAGCAGACACGCTGCGCAGCCCGGAGAAATCCAAGCTTCGGGGGGGCTCAATCCTTCAGCTGCCAGCACTTAAAGCCCTGGTGGCCCCAGAGAGCCCTTCCCCTACTTGGATACTCACCCCCTCCTCTTCTCCCGAGGAGGGGGCTTCCGAACCGCCGAAACAGCTGATCGGCGCTGTTTTCGGCGGTTCTACAAAGCCGCGAAGCTGACAACTTAAAAGCAGCTGTCGTCGTCGGCGCCTTGCCACCCGGAAGTCGTGATTTTTATAGTACTGTTTTAAAAGCAACCCCCATACCACTTTTGGAATCTACAAAGAAGAATGACGAGGGAGAGTCTCAAGGTGCTGAAGGGACAACGCAGACAGATGATAAAGCTATAGGAATGGATCAAATTTCAGTACCATCGGAAGAAGTTAGAGACCAGAGGATGATGTGTGCTGCTTTGAGACGAATGAGAAGAGAGCAAGAACAAGAACAGCAGAAAGTTAAGGAACCTCCAAAGCGTACCTATAGTGAAGCTGTGGGAGGGGCGCGACCTAAGAATGTCAAGGGGATTTTGGAAGAAGCGCTCCAAAAGCTTCGGGTCGCTTTTAAGTTGGAATGTTAATGGCTTAAATTCAACACAGAAGAGAAAGAAAATTTTCCAATATTTAAAACAATTTAAGACTGATGTTATTTGTTTACAAGAAACACATATTAGAGTTACGGATCAAAAGTACTTATTAAATTCAAGACTGGGTACACAATTTGTTGCTTCTGCAATGAATAAGAAGAATGGAGTGGTTGTTTATATTAAGAATACTTTGACAGCGGAGTTAACTGAAGCAGATAAACAAGGAAGATACGTTATAATAGATTTGTTAATAGAAGGCAAAAAAACGCTTCTGGTTGGATTATATGCACCTAATCAACAACAAGCAGTTAAAATGAATGTTTTACCAAAATTTTTATTTTTGTTTCAAATGATACCTATACTTAAAAAGATTCAGATGTGGAAGAATGGCAGAAAGGTATTAATAAATTCATTTGGGCAGGGAAAAGACCGTAAAACTCAAGATAATGCAAGATATACGTGAAAGAGGTGGTCTTAAACTGCCCAACTTTAAATTATATTATGAAGCCGCGGCTTTATCATCAATTAGTAATTGGTTTAACTTAACAGAAGGAAGATTAGTGAATATTGAGGGACATGATTTATTATATGGCTGGCATGCATATTTATTGTATGATAAAAAGGTGGATAATATCTTTAAGACACATAGATTAAGGTATGCCCTGTTGCGAGTTTGGAAAAAATATCGATGTAAGTTAAATTATAAAATGCCAATTTGGGCAATACCTAAGCATGCAATAGAAAATATAAGTCTTGGATTTAAACATGATGTGACTACATATAAAGATATTCTCAGACTGGAGAGGAATGTATGGCAATTAAAGCCATTTAATATCTTAAAAGAAGGGAAAATAGTACAAACTTGGTTTCAGTATGGTCAGATACAAACTAGATGGAAAGAAGATCAGAAAATTGGCATTACAACAACAGATGAAAATCTGGTAAACCAAATTAGAGATCAAAGTCAAGCACATACATATAAGATTGATAGAAATAGATTCAGAAACGGAACTTGTCAAAGATTATATGATAAAATGGGCCCAGAATATTCAAGAGCCAATAACGATGGATGTTTTGGGAAAAATTTGGGTCAGAAATGTAAAATTTACTCAGGCTCAAAATTTAAGAGAGAATTTTTATAAAATGTTTTATAGATGGCATTTAGATCCTAAAAAATTAGCATGTATGTATCCAAATTATCAGCCTAAATATTGGAGGTGTGGTTGTGAGGATGCAACCTATTACCACAGGTGGTGGACTTGTGAAAAAGTCAGTTTTTTGGATTAAAATTTGGTGGAAAATGCAGAAGATATTTATGAAAAAGATAAGGTTTACCCCACAGTTATTCTTACTGGGTATTATTACTGATTGCACTGTTACAGAAACTAAATTGATGTTGAATTTAATAACGGTAGCAAGACTTTTGTTTTCGCAATATTGGAAGAAGGAGGAACTGCCTACTATAGAAGAGTGGACTTTAAAAGTCTCAAAGTTGGGAGAAATGGCAAAAATTTCAGCATATCTGAAAGAACAATCGCAACAGAGATATATTTTGGAATGGAGAAGATGGATTGATTATATTCAGAATAAATATGGGACTAAAAATTTCATCTAGCTTATGAATGAATATTAGAATTATAAGATGTACTATTATTTACCTATGTATAAGGGGAGTTAAAGTGCGATAGGATTTAAAGTGTATTCATAGTTGGTTAGCATATTTTAGTTTAAGTTTGTTAGAGGCAATACCCTGCTTTCAGTTCTGGGAAGTTGGGGAGGGAGGGGGAGAGGGTGGGGACGTGGGGGGGAGGGAGAGGGATGGAGTATACTTAAAATGTATTGTAAAACTTTTCAATAAAAAAAAAGAGAAGGGCGAGGGGTGACATGATAGCAGTGTTTCAGTATCTGAGGGGCTGCCACAAAATAGAGGGAGTCAAGCTATTCTCCAGTGCCCCTGAAGGCGGGACAAGAAGCAACAGATGGAAACTAATCCGCGAGAGAAGCAACCTAGAAGTAAGGAGAAACAGAACAATTAACCAGTGGAACCACCTGCCTCCAGAAGCGGTGAATGCTCCAACACTGGAAGTTTTTAAGAAGAGACTGGACAGCCATTTGTCTGAAATGGTGTAGGGCTTCCTGCCTGAGCAGGGGGTTGGACTAGAACCTCCAAGGTTCCCTCCAACTCTGTTATTCTAGTCTAATGTCTTTGTGATGTTGTTGTTAGCTGTGAAGTCGTGTCCGACCCATCGTGACCCTATGGACAACGTTCCTCCAGGCCTTCTTGCCCTCTACCATCTTCTGGAGTCCCTTTAAGCTCACGCCTACTGCTTCAGTCACTCCATCCAGCCACCTCTGTCGTCCCCTTCAGGATCTGGCCTTCTAAAGAGCAGTTAAGGTTGATCTCCTCGAGGACTGACCGGTTTGATCGCCTTGCAGTCCGAGGGACTCGCAGGAGTCTTCTCCAGCACCAGAGTTCAAAGGCTTCAATTCTTTGGCGCTCAGCATTTCTTACGGTCCAACTTTCACTGCCATACATTGCAACTGGGAAGACCACAGCCTTGACTGTACGCACTTTTGTTGCAGGGTGATGTCTCTGCTTTTTAATGTGCTGTCTGGAGTTGCCATGGCTTTCCTTCCCAGGAGCAAGCGTCTTTTAATTTCTTGGCTGCGGTGATCTTGGAGCCCAGGAAAATAAAATCTGTCACTACCTCCATTTCTTCCCCATCTATTTGCCAGCAATTGAGAGGGCCGGATGCCATGAACTTGGTTTTCTTAATGTTAAGTTTCAATTCTAATGTCTAGGAATAGGCAATTGCAGCTGCCATGTTGGCATCTTTTTCCCATATCTTAATCCCAGTGGATGTGATTGATGACAAGAAATAAGCCCTGCATCTCTGCGTGATGTGCTTTCCCTAGATCTGGGCCAAAGTCTCTGAACCCGCCCCCCCTTGATTTGAAGAGAGAAGGGAGCGAAAAACCCTGATTCATTTCTGTGTGGTCTCCTTTTTTTCTTTCCGATAGGCCTTCGGTGAGCATCTTTCCCCCTTGCAGATCACCTACCTGCTCTTAAAAGCCCTCGAGGGTCTCTCGAATGAGGACGAGAGTATTTCAAAGGCTGGAGGAATACTTTTCACCTCTTTCCTGGAGGAATGCGGGACGGACATGGAGGAAGTAAGAAAATGCAGAGTTTGGAGCAAAAGGGATATAGGAGATGTTGTAGAAAAGAATGACGAGAATGGATGAGACCTTGTGTTCTGAGGCCCTCTTGGCTGATTTTAAGAAAGTTAGGGCTGGATGGGAGACCGCCAGGTGATCTTAAGGCTATAAAGTTGGGTAAACCTTCCAGAAGAAGGTAAGGGAAAAACAAAATAGCCATATTGTTTTCATGAAAACTTTATTTAGAGAGCCAGTTGGATAGGGGGGGTTTTTGGGGTGGGCATACAATTATGTGATAATATATTTTCCCATTTATTGCCCCATTTATTGAGGGCCTCTGCACATCTCTCGTGGCCAGTGTGAATTCGGGTCAGTGTTGTCCATATCGCACGGGCCTTGATAAATCAGATGGGTTTTTTTCTAAAATGTAAGGCAAACTTTGACACTGTGGGGCCAATTTTTCCCCCCAATGTTAGGCAGTGATCAGCTCCACTGCATCTCCAGTGGAGACCCACACTGGATCTCATCCCTCCCATCTGTGTTTTGCCGTAGCTACCGACCATCTTCTTTAAAATTTACCACCGTCTCCCCAACATCAGTGACCCAACCACGAAAAAAGACATCTTAAAATCTGTGTCTCAACTGGCGTCAAAAAGAGTAAACAAGGTGGTGGATCTCCTCCTGGAGTGCTCCGTGGATTGTGATCAGTAAGAACCTCAAGGAGACGAGGATTCCTCTTTTCTTATAATTATGGCGATTCTCAGTCATTCGTGATAGTGGCAAATCTCTGCAGCTCGGGTGGAGGATGAGGGTGGAGGTTCGTCCTCCGAGCTTGTGGGTTGGTTTCCGAATGTTTCGTTACCAGGCTGGGTAACATCCTCAGTGGAGTTTGAGGGATGTCGGTGTTGGCTTGTAAGGGCTTGAGGTGTGTGTGTGTGGAATGAGGGTCTGGTGAGGGGTCAGGTGTGAGTCATCAGTGAGAGACTTGTGATGGGGAGACTTGGCTTTGGGCAGGGAGTTGGTCTAGAAGACCTCCAAGGTCCCTTTCAGGCCTATGAACCTATGAATAACAGAATAATAAGAGTAAGTAGGGGCCTTGGAGGTCTTCTAGTCCAACCCCCTGCTCAGGAAACCCTACATCATTTCAGACAGGTGGTTGTCCAATCTCCTCTTAAAAATCTCTAGTGTTGGAGCATTCACCGCTTCTGGAGGCAAGTCGTTCCACTGGTTAATTGTTTTCAGTTAGGAAATTCCTCTTTAGTTCTGGGTTGCTTCTCTCCTTGATTAGTTTCCATCCATTTGTGCAGATGATTTGTGTGGGTGAACAAGCCCTCTTGATGTGGAGCTCCCATGGGACAGCTGCCCCACATGTGGTGGCTTCTGGGCAGGGGGCAGGTAGGAATGAGGGGGAAGCTGAACTGATTTTAACCTTTGTTGTGGTTTGCAATGGTGGTGACTATCGTTAGCTCAGGCGGAGGATGAGGGTAAACATTCGTTCTCCGACCTTCTGGGTGGGTTTCCAAATGTTTTGTTACCGGGCTAGGTAACAACTTTATCAGAGTTTAGGGGATGTTCGTGTTCCTCTGTTTATAAGGGCTTTGTGTTGTGATAGGGAGGTCAAGTCAGGTGAGGGCCTTGTGATGGGTCTAGTGATGGATCTTGTGGTGAGTCAGGTGTGGATCACGGGTGAAGATCTTGCGATGATTCTTGTGATGGGTTGGTTGAGGGTCGGTGTCATCGCTGGTTGGCTGCGGAGTCGATTTGAATTCTGAAGGGTTGGTAGGCTGGTTGTCTGAATCATCCAGGTCATGATTGTCCCAAAGGGGCATTCCCAAAAGGCAGCTGGACTTTCTTGGTTTGTTAACTTTCTTGGTCGTCAGGATGTAAAAGAGATGTTGAGATTCTAGAAAGAGTGCAGAGAAGAGCAAAGAAGATGATTAGGGGACTGGAGGCTAAAACATATGAAGAATGGTTGCCGGAACTGGGAATGTCTAATGAAAGAAAAGAAGGACTTTGGGTGAAACGATCGCTGTGTTCTGATATCTGAGGGGCTGCCCCAAAGACGAGGGGGTCAACCTACCCTCCAAAGCACCGGAGGGCAAAAAAAGAAGCAACGGGTGGAAACTAATCAAGGAGAGAAGCAAGCTAGAAATACGGAGAGATTTCCCGATAGTGAGGACAATTAATCATTGGAACAACCTGCCTCCAGGAGTTGTGAATGCTGTAGCACTGGAGGACTTTAAGAAGAAATTGGACTAGCATTTGTCTGAAATAGGCTGGACTAGTAGACCTCCAAGGTCCCTTCCAACTCTGTTGTTCTGTCAAAAGCCCCTTTGGGTTAATTTTATAGACACACTGCTCCTAGAAACAGCCCCATCCTCCACCCGTTCTGGGTTGCCTGGCCCTTCAGGGGGCCAAGATGCTCGCCCTGAGGGATCGCCAATCCAGCTCTCAGCCCCGGAGGGTGTGGTGTGGCTTGCCAACTCCCCAGGAGTTGTTGCAGAGGAATTGCCCGCTTTCCCCCTGCCTGGGCTTCCTCTGCCTTGGAAAGCAAACGTCGGGCGTGGACGAGGGTGTCCCTGCTTCGGAAGGCTTTCCTGGCTGCAGATGAGAGGCGGCAAAGGCAGAGGAGCAACTCAGCCCAGGTGCAGTTGGCAACCCTTGCTCTTCCACAGGGAGATACCAGCCTAGAGAAATGTACACAGGTTGTCCTCGACTTACAACTGTGACAGCCCACAATTTCTGTTCTTAAGCAAGACAGTTAATCAATCAATTTTGCCCTATTTTATGACCTTTCTCGCCACGATGGTTGAATAAGCCACTGCAGTTGTTGAGTTAGTAACACAGTTGTTAAGTGAAACTGGCTTCCCCACGGACTTTGCTGATCAGAAGGGGATCACATCACCCCAGGACGCTGCAACCGTCATAAATATGCAATAAATCTTTGTGCTCATTTTGAAGTGACTGAATCTTTACAGAATAACAGAGTTGGAAGGGACCTTGTAGGTAGCTAGTTGCAAGGTCACTCACACAGTTCCTGTTTTTAAGCCAGGTCTCGCCTAATTTGTACCTGTACCTTTGATTTTCCCTGCCTAAATGTAAAACTTTGCTTTTCTCCATGCTGAAACTCATTTTGTTGGATAGGGCCCATTGTACAAGTCTGTCAAGATCTTTTGGGATCCTGAGTTTGTCTTCTGGGCTGTTGCCTACTTCTGCCAGTTTGGTGTCATCTGCAAATTTGATGAGTTAGTAACACAGTTGTTAAGTGAAACTGGCTTCTCCACAGACTTTGCTAATCAGAAGGCCGCAAAAGGGGATCGCATCACCCCAGGACGCTGCAACCGTCATAAATATGAGTCAGTTGCCCACCCTCCGAGTTTTGGTCACGTGACCCAAGGGATGCTGCAAAGGTCGTAAGGCTGAAAAGTGGTCGTAAGTCCCTTTGTTCAATGGTGTTGTAACTTCAAACGGTCACTAAACAAACTGTTGTAAATCCAGAACTGCCGGTATAAATGTCTGTGGAGATTCCCACTCATCCGGGTCATCGTTATCCCAAAGGTGCTTTTTCACGAGGCGACGGGACTTTCTTGTTTTCCTTTTTTCTTTGAAGACGTTTCGCTTCTCCTCCAAGAAGCTTCTTCAGCTCTGACTGAAGGGGGATGGAAGGACTTCATTGATTTTGTTTGGTTTTGTAAGAGCGAAGATGGGGACCCTGAGGACACAGATAGGTAGCTTGAGCGACTCGCACAAAGAACGCAAATGACCAGCTGTCCGCAAGGAATATAAGTCCTTTCATTCCCCACCATCCAGTCAGAGCTGAAGAAGCTTCTGGGATGAGAAGCGAAACGTCTTCAAAGGAAAAAAGAAACAAGCAAGAAAGTCCCGTCGCCTCGTGAAAAAGCATCTTTGGGATAACTAGCTGTATATTTCTTTTCTTGGATTAAGGCCGTTAAATTAGCCATCACCGCAAGCTCCATCAGTTTTCTACTCCTTTCTGCCATTCGGAGCTTTCTTACATCTGGACTGGCGGACTCCCCTGAAAGGGGGAAAGAATCTGATTGGTGGTCTATTTTTCCCCACCTCTGCAGAAGGGCAAGAGAGACAACTGGCAACCAATGCAGCTCACGGAGAAGAGGTGTAATATGGGAGTATCGGGAGACTCCCAACACAATTTTTCCCCACCTCTGCAGAAGGGCAAGAGAGATATGGAGGGCGCTGGTTGCAGACCCCTATGCTAACAAGAAGATTATGAGGTCCCTCCTGAAAAGGCTCCAGGACGAAGACCCCGTGTCGGAAACTACCAGCAGGCGAAACAGCCAATCGATCATGCCAATTGCGGTAAACCATCAGCTAGCGACTCTGTTTTCCTTTTGTCTAGACGTGGGGCAGGGCTGATGGAGGGGGGAAGGGCTCGGAGTTGGTGAGAGGCATAAGAGCAGGCTTGCCCTGGTCGGAGGGAGGCGGTGGGCAAGGTGGGGTAAGGCACCCCCCAAAAGACCCCCCTGAAAGTTGAAGCGTCTGTGGGCTTCCTTGCCAGAAGCAGAGCAGCTTTGGTATCCATCCATCTATCCATTGGTTCATTTATCCATCCATCCATCCATCTATCAATTCATCCATCCACCCATCTGTCCATCCATTGTTTCATTTATTCATTAATCCACCTATCCATAGGTTCATCCAATCATTAATCCATCCATCCATCCATCCATCCATCCATCCATCCATCCCATTTATTCAACCATTCATTCATTCATTCATCCATTCATTCATCCATTTATTGAGAAAACCTATATGGTTGCCCATCTCATTCATGGTGATTCTGGGTGGCTTACAGAAATAACTAAGAAAAGATTGATTTAAGAAAATACATGACAGAAACCAGCAGAGCCAAGCAGCTGAACGTCGTGTCTTGTTTCAAATACTTTTAATCTGTGTTTTTATTCCTGTGTTTATAGTTTTATTCCGTTGTCGTAAACTGCCCTGTGTCACATAGCTGAGATGGCTGGTGTAGAAATTTAATTAATTA
>JAKJMR010000353.1:377188-402961 GCA_024449315.1 Daboia siamensis | reverse complement strand
ACCTCATCAGGGCTAGAAGGGATGGGGTTTATGGAGTGAATAGGCCACGGAGTGGTCCGTGGTCCGTAGGTTGGGGATCCCTGATCTAAGTAACCTGGTGAGCCCCCAGTGACTCTCCTTTCCTCCCGTGTCTAGGCCACCAACGCTCTGGGTTTCATATTGTCCTTGCCGGAGGCAGCTGAAGTGGTCGGCAACAAGTTCCCTCCCCTGCTAATTGGGCTGATCACCCAAATCTACTTCCTCCTGGGAGGAAGTGAGCAGGAAGCGGGGAGGAAGTCAGGACAGGTGAAGCCCCTGAGGTGAGGAATCTCCTGGGCCAAATACAGATCCTTTCTCCATTTCTACAAACCTCAGCAGATGCCTACAGATTTTTCCCCAAGTCGATTTCTGTTGCTAACTGAGACAGTCTTTATGTGAACTTTGTCCAGAGTACAACATTTCTGGCCACAGTTGTTAAGTGAATCGTTCCCTTTGTTAAGTTAGTCACACCGAAGTGGGCTGGCGGCTGTGTGGCATGTTGGGATTGCCTGCCTCCCCCCTGCGTTTGCCTGCTGCCACGAGGACAAATCTCCTGTGACCATTTGCCTAGTCTGTCCAATCTCTCAGCTTGCCTGCAGCAACAACTCACCCGCATTGCACGGGCAATGCAGCCCCAAAATGTGCCAGCCAAGGGGCCAGCAGGCTGCTGCTGCTGGACACCATCAGCCCCTGTGCACTCACTGCTTCCTGTGCTGGCCATGCCCACCCCACTCCACAGGGCTGATGGCGATCTTAACTGTAGTCTCTTGTAATCCAATAGGCTCCCCCTACCCAACAGAGGGAGAAAGGAGGGAAGAGAGTTTGTAGTCGAGTTCTGTCTCAACTCCAAATAATTATTCAAAAGTCTAACATTACAAATTAGCTCCAATTTGTAGGCCAAAAAAAGTCCTTTTGTGTAAACTCCACAAGGCCTTCCCCGAATGGAATCGCCAAGTCAAATTTCTTCTGTCTCTAAATAGTTCTTAAAAGATCTGTAATCCAATAGGTTCCCCATGAAAAAGAAAAAGAGGAAGAAGAAAAAATTATAATCCACTTTTCTCTTTCAGTACCAACTCCAAGCAGTTGTCCAATATACCAAAATCATCAGTCAGTCAAAATTTATAATCCTCAAGGCTCTACTATTCCAAGTTAATAATCCATATTCTCTCCCAAAGTGTGTAACCAAATGCCATTTTTTTCTGTCTTTGAATAATGCTCGATATTGCAGAAAAGCCAGCTGGCTTAAAAGTAGTTTATAATCCATCCTGCAGAAAAAACAGCCCAAAGAGTCCTTCTCTTCTTTTAGACCTGCAATCTGCAAGGCTGAGAAGTTCAGGCACATCAAAGAGCCTAGCTTACTATCTCTGTCTAGGCTTTAAACCATTCTTTTCAAATAGCATAGCAAGCAAAAAAAAAAAGAAAAGAAAAGCCTTAATGTTGTTCCTATTTCCGCCACTAGATGTGAGAACAAGCCTATCTTTCAACCAAGAATTTTTTCTTGAGAATTCAAGTCTGATACTTTTTCAAGCAAATAAAGTTTCCAAGGTATTTTTGAGTCTCCCAAATTTTTCAATATTACAATCTTAAATTGTTTCTCATTTAATTTTATAATTTACTTTTCTCCCAGCCATTCTTCTAGGGGGAGGGACACCAGGAAACCCAACCCCCCCCCCAGCTAGCATCTTGGTTCTGGGCTCTACAATTCATGCTTAGAAGCAATTTAACCAAACAAATGCAACATATAACATGGGCTATCTCCGCAAGGACACATCAGATCTGCAAAACTCGTGGTTTTTTCTTCTTCACTGAGCCGGGGGAACATGAATATGTGTTTGTTTTTCGAATTTGAGCTCTATCTGCAATGGGCACTTTTCATGCTATAAGCAGTTTTTAGAAGGCCAGATCCTGAAGCTAAAACTCAAATACTTTGGCCACCTAATGAGAAAGAAGGACTCACTGGAGAAGAGCCTAATGCTGGGAAAGATCGAGGGCAATAGAAGAAGGGGACGACAGAGAATGAGGTGGCTGGATGGAGTCACTGAAGCAGTAGGCGTGAGCTTAAATGGACTCCAGAAGATGGTGGAGGACAGGAAAGCCTGGACGAACGTTGTCCATAGGGTCGCGATGGGTCGTACACGACTTCGCAGCTAACAACAACACCATAGCCAGGAGAACATGAATATGTGTCTTTCGAATTTGAACTCTATCTGCAATGGGCACTTTTCATGCTAGAAGCAGTTTTTCCTAACAAATGCAATATACAACCTGGGCTATCTCCGCAAGGAGACATCAGATCTGCAAAACTCTTGGTTATCTGGTCCTCGCTTAGCCAGGGGAACATGAATATGTGTTTGTTTTTTGAATTTGAGCTCTATCTAAAAAGGGCACTTTTCATGCTAAAAGCAGTTTTTCCTAACAAATGCAAGTTATAACCTGGGCTATCTCCGCAAGGAGACATCAGATCTGCAAAAATCATGGTTTTTTGGTCTTTGCTTAGCCTGGGGAACATGAATATGTGATTGTTTTTCGAATTTGAGCTCTATCTGCAATGGGCACTTTTAATGCTAGAAGCAGTTTTTTCTAACAAATGCAAGATGGGCTATCTCCGCAAGGAGACATCAGATCTGCAAAAATCGAGGATTTTGGTCTTTGCTTAGCCGGGGCAACATGAATATTGTTTGTTTTATGAATTTGAGCTCTATCTGCAATGGGCACTTTTCATGCTAGAAGCATTTTTTCCTAACAAATGCAAGATGTAACATGGGCTATCTCCGCAAGGAGACATCAGATCTGCAGAAATCGTGGTTTTTTGGTCTTCGCAAAGTCTGTGGGCCTAATTATTTTGATTAGGTTCCTGGCCACCTCTTTGATTTTTGCTCCAGGGAGACAGCATACCTCCCTGGATTCTATGTTTGGTCTGCAGATACAAATGTGCCTACCTAACCTCCTCACCAGCTGGGGCCGCTGGCTGGAAGCTATCAACCCGCCAGGAGCTCTCTGTGGACTGGAGCCCATCGGTGGAAGTCGGGGCCAGCTGTACAGTCACCAGCTGATCGGCGGCACTGGATGCGGCCTCCCAGACACACAGGGTTGACGCAGCAAGGCTGGTGCATGGGCGCGACTTTATTTCCTCCTGGAGGTCACTCCCCAGGGCTGAAGGAGCGACCATGGCGAAGTGGGACCGCTGCATCTTTCCAGAGGGGAAGTTGCAGGGGAAGTGTGCCTGCCGGCCGACCAGCGTAAATCTGGAGAGTGGGCTTCGCCCAGGATGGTGTGGATGCCCGCCCCTGGCATGCTTCGTTCAGGAAAGCAGGGGCATGAGACACAGGTCCCTGTGGCCGGGGTCCCGGGAAGGCTGTAGCAGGTTAGACTGCTCAACCATCCCACCTGTCAGCCAGGAAGGCAAGAGGCCAGCGGCAGCTCTCAGTGCAAGCCAGTCTCGGCTCTGCCTGCCTGAAGGTGATCCTTACTTACATGAACTTTCCTCCCACCCCCACCACCAGTTAGGAGGCTGGGAGGGAGGTGACGGCCGGGCGCTGGGGTTCCCCCCTCCTTTGTGTGTCGGGCCCACAGGGCTCGACACAACCATTGCCGCCATCTTCCCTGAGAGCTGGGCAGGAGCCCAGGCAACACTGGTGCTTGCGGCTCTTCTGCAGCGCAGACCCCGAGGGTTGCTTCATTCCTGTTTGGCCTCTCACAGGACCCAGACTGCCTGCACTGGCGGGAAATGCGGCGCTTCTTTTTCCGCAGCAGTGGAGCGCAGGCGTCTTTGCCTCTCTTTGTTCCGCTGGAGAAATCCCTGTCTTTCAAGAGAGGCAGAAGTGATCGCCCTTTTGCAAGCAGGAAATCTTGCGGGTCTCCTTGTGAGGAAGGAAACCCCAGATGCAGGGAAAGCCAGTGTGTGTGTGTGTGTGTAGAAATCCCCAGCTGCAATTCCCATGCAAGATTTCCTGCTTGCATAAGGGCAATCACTTCTGCTTCTCTTGTAAAGGCGGATTTCTCCGTTGGACGATGTCAGCAATCCTCTTTCCTTTGTTCCACTGGAGCAGGAGTAGCCAAGGTTGCCTACCCCTGCACTGGAGAAATCCCTGTCTTTCAAGAGAGGGAGAAATGATCACCCTTTTGCAAGCAGGAAATCTTGTGGGTCTCCTCATGAGGAAGGAAATCCCAGATGTGGGGCAAGCCAGGGAGAGTGTGTGTGTGTGTGTGTGTGTGTGTGTGTGAGAGAGAGAGAGAGAGAGAGAGAGAGAGATAAATCGCTGGCTGCAATTCCTGTGCAAGATTTCCTGCTTGCAAAAAGAAGGGACAAAGAGGGAGGGAAGGAAGGAAGGAAATAAGAAAGATAGGGACAATGGGAGGGAAGGAACAAAGAGGGAAGGGAGGAAGGAAAGGGAGGGAAGGAGGAAGGAAGGGACAAAGAGGGAGAGAAGGAAGGAAAGGTAGGGACAGTGGGAGAGAGGGAGGGAAGGCACCTATCCCATTCCCACCCCTCTCCACCAGAGACCTATGGATTTCCCCCCCCACACACACACACAGGCACCCTGCAACCTGAGTGATGAGCTGGCCACGCCCCCCCCAGCCATTGACTTCGCTTGTCAAAAAGTTGCAAAAGTTGATCACATGACCCTGGGACACAGAACGTCATAAGTATGAATCAGTTGCCAAGCATCCGAATGTAAATCACATGACCCTAGGGATGCTGCAACAGTCATAAGTGTGAAAAATGGTCATGTCACTTTTTCAGTGCTGTTGTAACTTCAAACAGTCATTAAGCAAATTGTTGTAAATCAAGGATTACCTGTACTTTATCATTTTTTCCTTTTTTTGGTCAAGTTTTTGACACCTTGCTGGGCGACTGGTGGTATTCGGATATTGTCTTGTCCTAAAAGTGGTACAACAGGTGAAAAGATTGAAAAGCCATGCTTTATGCAACCATCCTGGTTTCATCTGGTGTCTCTTATTTTTTTTTCTGAGTGGTATTGTGCTAGACTGAGCTTTTATTAACCTCATTTTTCAGTTTTCCAAGCTTCTTGAGTCCTTTTCTCCTTAAAGATTTTCATCTATGGAATCCTTCCCAAGGGAATCTTTCCTTCGTCTTTGTTGAAATAAAAAAAAAAATCTAAGACTGCAATTTGACTTTGTTCTATTGCTTGTGTCTGCATTATGCTGAATTCCAGTATGACATGGTCAGTCTCCCCCAGTTTCTGCAACTGCAACGGCCTCTTATCATTTCATCCTCCTTTAATAATTAAGTCTGGTATAGCTGATCCTCTGGTTCTTTCCTCTACTTTTTGTGACAAAGTTGTCTACCTGGCTCATCAGGAACCTGTTTGATCTCCCATTTGTTGCAGTTTGTCTCCCAGTTGATGTCAGGCTAGCTCCAGTCCTCCATTACTATTGTGGTATGTGTAATCTATTGCCTTTTGTATATGTTGTAAGTGTTTGCTCTTGTTGCACTGCTTGCTAATTGCTTGCATTCAATTGCTAAGTGCTAGTTTATGTGTATGTTGTTGCTAGCCGGCCCAGACTGGTTGTCTCTAGCCGGCTAAGTAGGTCTTTGGGCGGGAAACCTATACTTCAAACCTATTGGTCACTGCCTATCGGCCAATTGTACAAATAGCTACACAGCAGCTCCCTTGTTGCTTCTGTTCTGTTCTAACCTTCAATAAAGCATGTTGCTGTTTTGAACCTTCTGTCTCGTTCAATGCCTGCAAAGAACCAGCTACACAACACTGGTGACAAGGGTGGGATGTGCTGCTTCATTGTAAGAGCCAGAAGTCACTAGTGAGACCAGCATAAAGCCTGGTAGGGAACAGCATTCCCGCCCCCCTCGGTCTGCCTAGCAAGCCACGCTGGAGACCACCCCGCCCTGAGAAACAGTCCCAGGGCCTACGAAGAAGCCAGCAGCACAAAAGGAGTTTTCAGGCACTCAAGGCATTGTTGTCCTTGAACTCGGGGCTCATGCATTTTAACGAAAAGCTATTAGTTTGCATCGCAAGTGATGTGTCCCCATACAGGGTTGGAGCTGTGCTGAGTCACTTGTTGGTGGATGGGAGACAGTCACCCATCACCTATTACTCAAGGACCTTGTCCTCAGTGGAGCACAACTACGTGCAAATCAAAAAAGAGGCCTTGGCCATCGTGGCCGGGGTTAAGAAGTTCTATGACTATATGGATGCAGTTCATGGTCTTTACTGACCACAAGCGCTTGCTAGGCTTGTTCACAATGGACAAGGAGACACCTCAAATTCTATCACCACGAATGTTGAGGTGGTATATCTTCCTTTCAGCTTATGACTACAAGCTGATTCACAATCCCGGCAAAGAGATGGGCCATGCAGACAGCCTTAGCAGATTGCCATTGCCACATGTGGAGCCCGATCCGGCTCCAGCTGCATGCATTTCAGCAATTCAAGACTTGCCAGATTTTTCCCTACATGCGGGAGATGTCGCTGCAGAAACGGCAGCCAACAAAATCCTAAGTTACATGTTGGCTTGGATTCACACAGGGTGACTGGAAAATAGCAGGGCCCCCAAGTTCCACAGTTTTTTCAGTCGAAAAAATGAGCTTTCAGCTTACAAGGGGTGCATCCTTTGCAGCAGCAGAGTAGTCCCCAGCTCACTCAGGCCTAGAGTTCTCCAGTCTCTGCATGAAGGCCATCTGGGCATCGTCCAGATGAAGGCACTGGCAAGGAGCTACCTCTCATGGCCAGGGCTAGATAAAGCTATCGAGGCCCAAGTACATGGGTAGTACACGTGTCAACAGTCCAGACCAGAGATGCCGTAGGCCCCTGTGTACTGATGGGAGGAAACGCACACACCTTGGTCAAGGATCCACGTCAATTTTGCTGGGCCCTTTCAGGGACAATTGCTTTTAATAGTGGTCAACAGCCACTCTAAATGGTTGGAGGTGGTTCCAATTCCCTACATGACTACTGCAAGGACCATCCAGGTATTGCAGTCACTGTTTGCAATGCATTGGCTTCTAGACATCTTAGTCTGTGACAATGGTGCCCAGTTCACTGCATCAGAATTCCAGGCCTTCCTCAGGGCCAATCTCATCAGATATGCCACATCAGCTCCCTTTCACCCATCGTCGAACGAGCAAGCAGAACAGATGGTTCACACAACTAAAGAGTCCCTCAAACGCATTACTGAAATGAACTGGCACCACAGGCTGGCCAACTTCTTGTTATGCCAGCATACAACGCCTTGTACAACTACTGGCAAGAGCCCTGCAGAGCTGTGCTGGGGCAAGAGACTAATAACAAAACTGGACTGCACCCAGATAGAGTAGCCTCCAACATGGCACACCCAAAGGCGCCTAGGCATTTACAGGTGGGGGACCAGGTTTGGACTCAGAACTATGGGCAAGGGCAGTTGTGCATACCAGCAAAAGTTGTTAAAAGTGTCAGGACCACTCTCCTACAAGGTGGTCCTGGAACATGGGCGAGTCATTTGCCAACATGTCAACCAGTTGCGCCAGTGACTAGCTGAACAGTTGTTGGCTTGGGATTTCCAAGGGGGGCAGTCAGGGAGCCCACAACTTCACACTTCAGCAGAGCAGTTTGGACACTGAGACATTTTGTGACAGAGAACAGGGACGGGGCCGTAAAAAGCGCTTCCCCAGACTGGACTGCAGGGGCTGGGCAGTCACTGCATACCCAGCAGCAGCCATGCCAATTTAGTGGCACCGTTAGACTTTGGGCTAGGCCGACCGGGACAGGCCAGCCAAAGGGACTCGAGTTGTTTATTGCTGCTAGTTTAGTGTATGTTCTAGGTTGCTAGCTGGCCCAGACTGGTTGTCTTCAGCTGGCTAAGTAGGTCTTTGAGCAGGAAACCTATGCTTCAAACTTTTGGTCACTGCAGCAGCTCCCTTGTTGCTTTTGTTCTGACCTTCAATAAAGCAGGTTGCTGTTTTGAACCTTCCATCTCGCTCAATGCCTGCAAAGAACCGGCTACACAACAGGGTGCTTCCTGCACATCTCAGCTAGCTGACCAGCAAACAGCTCATCCATGTCCTCTGCTTGGTTGGGTGCTCTGAGATAGACGCCTAACAGCGATGCCATTTCTTCTTCCTCGTTTTTTGCACTTCTCTAGAGGGGATTCTTTACGTTCATCGCAACTCCGCCTCGTCCTTTATTTGGTCTGTTTCTTCTGAGGAACTCAAATCCTTCTAAGCCTGAGTCTAAGGCCTTCCAGGGCCGCTTGGCCCTACCCGGACGGGCCTCCACGCGCCGCCCGCGGCCCGCCTCCCGCTCCGCCCTCTGCGCTGCGACGCTGCCGAAACGCGCTTCCGGGGAAGCTCCGACCAATGCTGGGGGGGGGGGGGGACCTCATCCGGGTCCCGAGGCGCCGCGCCTGCGCGTTGGCGTCGTGCGCTAGGCCGCGCCCAGCCATGATGATGATGGCGCTGAGCAAGACGTTCGGGCAGAAGCCCGTCAAGTTCCAGCTGGAGGAGGACGGCGAGTTCTACATGATCGGCTCCGAGGTGGGTGGCAGACCGGGCTGGCGCCCGGGTTCTGCGGCCTTGTGGTGGGCAGTGCCGCCGCTGCCCTCCTCCAGGTCCGCAGGCGCCGCCTCGGCCGACCCCACTCGCCGCCCCCGCCCGGCGTCTGACCTGCTGGCGGCGCCCCTTGTGTACCCTGCAGGTGGGCAACTACCTGCGGATGTTCCGCGGCTCCCTCTACAAGCGCTACCCGTCGCTCTGGAGGCGCCTGGCGACGGTGGAGGAGCGCAAGAAGATCGTCGCCTCGTCCCACGGTGAGCCCCGCGGGCGGCAGGCGGACGGGCGGGGCCGGCGTGGGGGGGCTCGGCCTGACGCTCTCTTTGCTCTCCTCTCCGCAGAGTCGCAGCGGAGCCACAGCCCGAGAAGATGTGAGTCTCCCGCGCGGAGGGGGCGGGGCAGCGGGATCCCGCGGGGGGGCTCTTCCCCCAGGCGCTCTCCGGGGGGAGGGAGGTGACCTGCCAACCCGAAAAGAAAGGCCCCCCCCTCCTTTGGGCTGCTCCGCATTGAGGGCCCCAAAGGCCGCCAAGGGCCGGGGGTGGCGCGGGGACAGCGACCCGGGGAGGGGGAAAGGCCGAGGCGCCGGGCTCGCTTTCGGGAACCCGCACTGCCCGTTCAGCTGAAGAAAAACTTCGAAGGCGGTTCCACCCCGTGACCATTTTCGGAGGTTGGCCGTCTTCAGCAAGAAGAGCTTGGAATCCGAGGTAAGGGGGCCCTCAGCGGCCCCAGCAGACTGGGCACCTGGAACCCGTTGCGCGCGGGGGGGGGGGGGGAGAAGGGAATGTATAGTACTAATGAATTGGGGTGTGTGTGTGTGTGTGTGTGTAGGTAGTGCAGAATTGAAATGAGGGGGTGCCCTCTGAGCCTGTTTTCTTGCAGACGTTTCATGACCCAACCCAGGTAGCATCCTCAGTGCTAGTAAGGAGTGGGCTTTGCCTGTCAGTGTTGCTGGAAGTGGTCTTGCAGGTTCTTTGGTTGGACTGTTTGTTGTTGGCTTCTTTGGAAGTTTCTTGATTGTTGGTCAGATGTTAACCTTGGGGTTAATCTATGATTGTTGTGGAGAGCTGCTTGGGCCTTTTTGTTCCTTTTTGGGCTGGGTGATAGTCCCTTTTGTATAGTGTATAGATTTTGTTAATGTCTATGTGTCTTATTGATGGGTGATTTCTCAGAGTGCCAAGCTTCTAGAAATGGTTTAGGATGGTCACATTTTCCCACTTGTGAAATTATGTTGTGAAATTAAAGAATTTTCAGCATATCTTCCAATTGGTAGTTGATGTTCGTGGATGCATTCTGCCAGTCTTCTGCCTGTAGGACAATACATAGTGGTTGTTGCAGTCTTTACATTGTATGTTGTAGATCAGACATGTCAAACACAAGGCCCGGGGGCCGGATCCGGCCCACGAAGTGGTTTCATGCGGCCCGCAAAGCCATCCTGGAAACAGTGAGGGAACGGCCCCCACTGCCTTGGCCCTGGCCCAGAGACCCTCCTTCTGCCAGAGACCCTCAGATCTGTCCCACTCCTGCCCAGGCCCCCATAGGCACCCTTGATGTGAATGATGTAGAGCTGGCCACGCCCACCCAGTAGGCCATGCCCACCCTGGCCATACCCACCCGGCCCCCTGAGGGCAACCGCCATGCTGATGCGGCCCTCAATGAAATTGAGTTTGACACCCCTGTTGTAGATCATGGCCTCCAACTAGAGACTGGTTCCAGGGAGAGAGATTTTTCCCTGGACCAGAGGGGGCTTGGTTTCACATGCTGCCTGCGTCCTGCAGATGGGGCTTCATTTGTTTGCATGGCCCGGTTTCTGGCATGCTGTGGACTGGTGCTGGTCCACATACTGGGGGTTGGGAACCCCTGTAGTAGATGACTCCTGTTTTTTCTTGTGGGGTTGTTAGGTCTGGTCTGCTTAGGATGTTTTAAAGGGCTTAGTTGGCTTGTATGCTACGTTGATTTCATGTTGTTGTAACAGTCTGTTGGTGGTTTCTGAGATATTCTTGATATATGGCTGTAATTTTTTTTAGGGTTTGTGTTGGTTGTGCTGTATTGGTTTGAGTGGTCAGGGAGTTTGATAAAGTTGCATAGATATCTATTTTGTTGGAATATGTTGTATAAATACTCTAGTTCCTTTTTCTGCTGTTCAGGTTGCTGTAGTGTGTTTGGGCATGGGAGGTTGGGTTGTTGCTTTGGTAGTGAAGCAACTGGTTAGTATGGGTGATTTTTCTGTAAATTTTCATCTCTAGTTGCCATTGTGGTCTCTGCTGATCAGGATGTCCAGGAAGTATAAAGTCGAGGAAGCTTTTCTGATTTTTCTGTTTACTTACTCAGTGGCCTCCAAGCCCCTCTAGGAGTCCCAGATCGTAGTTCCTCCCAAAGGAGGTTCCCCAGCGTCCTCCTCCTAATGCTACCACTAATAAGAAGCTGTCTTGGTTAGTCTTCCTCCATGGTATCCACCACACTGAACGTCTCCTTTTTAAATGAACCAAAAACACTCCAAATGGAATCTTTCATCATAGGAAAGTTTCATTAGACCTTTTAATTGGCCCTCTTTGTTCCTCTTCTGCTTGTAGAGTGTCTTTTTTCAGTATGCATGGCTGCAAATGTATACAGGTTCTTTATACTGTGCTGCTTGAGTTAAAATTCTTTTAGTAAATAAAAAGTGGCTTAACTATTTTATTCTTTGTAGACATAGAACTTTCCCCATAGGAAAAAAATAGAAAAAGAATTCCCCATGGATGACAGTCTCCCTGTGGCTCATAATATTGCAAGCAGGTCTTATCTCAGTATTTGTAGCGGGGCCGTACTAAACAGCATCCTATGGATTCTCTCTGCAGGAGGTCCCCAATTTGCAGCATTCTCCTCTGTGTGACAACAAATTGTGTGAATGAATGTGGGGATTGCTGCCTCTATATGTGGAAATGAGCTCTACCAGTTTTGGTAGGAGCGTGGTTTCTTTCTTGGTGACACCTTGATTAGAATGTTTTCTTCCTGCTTGTCTATTGTTGATCCCTGCTTATCTCGGTGTTGGCTGTTGGGGGTGTTATATTCTAGCTTTTTTTCTTTTGTTCCTAGGCTTTTTATTAACTCCTTTGAATGGCATGTATATGTTAATTTCTATTCATTTATTCATCTATTTGTATGGCTGCCCATCTTAGCAAATGATTCTGGGTTGCAAGAAATTTTAAAATAAATTAGAAAACAATTTCTCAACAGAAATACAAACATTAGAATACAGAGAAGCCAAGCAAGATATTGTTATTGCTAATTGCCAGCACAAAGGAGATGAAACCTTTCAACATTCAGGCCCATTCCTGAACCCAGGACCAGAACTTATTTCATTGTGAAAAGCCAACAGGATTGGGGTCATCCAAATCCTTGGAGGGCAAATGCTCCATAAGGGAGATGCTGTGGCAGAAAAAAGCAGGCCTCTTCGGCCCTGCCAGATGGCATTCCCTGACCAGTAGGACCCACAGCATGCCCATCCTACTGGCCTGGATCAAACAGGTAGAATCCACTGGAAAAGACTACTCATCGAATAATGCAGATCTGAGGCATGAAGGACTTTAAAGGTGGCAACCAGCACCTGGAATTGCACCAGGAACACATTGGCAGCCAGTGCATCTTGTAGAGCAGTGTTGTTACACATGCCAAATAATCGTCATCCTTTCCTAATCGTGTGGCTGCATTCTGCACCAGCTGGAGCTTCCAAATGCTCTCCAAGGGGAAACTTTCATAGAGCACTTCGCAGTAGTCCAGACTATCCCTAGCTCTTCCTGGTCTGTGGAGGCTGATTTGTCTAAAGGCCAGAGTTCCAGAAGAAGCCCCTGGGATGAGAAGTGAAACATTTTCAAAGGAAAAACCAAGAAAGTCCAGCTGCCTTTTGGAAAAGCACCTTTGGGACAACCATGGCCTGGGTCACTGAGAATCTCTGGAGACATTTTCATCCCTTGCCTAGGTTGAAAGGGAGTTGGAAGAGAACTCTGTAGACCTCTCAACTTCACCAGTGTCATTGCCTTTCATCTTTACCACACCCAAGTCATGGTGTTCTGCTGATCTTTGCAACAAGCTTTCATATTGTTCTGTCCTCAAGCCTGTCAGTTTCTTTCTCAAGGAAGAAAAGCTTTTTTTTATTAGCACCAGGCATGCAATTGTGATAGCCAAAAAGTACTAACTGATGCTTTGTCTTCTCCCTTATTTTCTTCTTAGCTCCCCATGTTTTCTAGGTCCCATCAGTTGACATATTTTTTAGGAAAGAGACTTGGAGCTTTCCCATTCTGTTGGAGAGTATGGCACAGGCTGAAACCCATAACCCTTGCCCTACATCATGTAGGGCTTTATAAGTGAGAATCACCATCTTTGGACTGATGATGGTACCATGAGTTAGTACAGCACACAAAGAAGAAATGTTACATGGGCATACCGAGTTGCTCCAATGGGCAGTAGTGTGAACTGCTACATTCGGACCATCTGCAGCTTCCCCATTTTGGGAAAGCTTGTCTTGGCTTCTGAGGTGTCCTCAACCACCTACTTTTTAGAAAATCTTATGTTAAAGACTTGGCTGTTCTGAAGACCATTGGGGTGCAGATGAATTGCTCCTGGTTAAATGGAATAGTATAATGCTTTTGTTATTGATTTCATGGAAATAAGCAATTTATACAACTGTCTAATAAATAACCCCTGCTCAAACAGTGGTTTGCAGGAGCATCTGTGGAGAGTGTTCTTGGCTCCCTTTTGTGAAGAGGGTAGGCTAGAACTTGAGATGAAGGAATGGGAGCCTACTTTTGGCTAACATTGCTTTCCTGGTCAGTCCAGCCCTGGTGCCAGCCCTGACTTTTGATCTTTTAGTTGTCTGAGAGCTTGGTGCTTCTTAGGTCCCACAATTTCTGGTGTGGGATTCAGAGACCAGTCATCGCAGGGTGTCCTTTCTTTCCACTGTGTGATGGCTGCCCCACATTGGGCGCCAAAATGTGGGATTCAGAGACCAGTCATCGCAGGGTGTCCCAAAATTGTCTGTCTGCCTACGCAGAGTTTATTGTATTTATACAGTTTTAACAAGCAGGAAAGAGCGCAAAGCAAAAGCACTGTTTATTGGTGTACTCCCTTGTCAGTCTTTAAGAACATCCCAGCCAGGGTAGAGTCTCACATATCTTGATGGTTCCTGGCAGTCCCTCTCATTCCAGTCCTAACTGGAGTGAGCCATAGACATGCGGTAAACAAGATACTAAGGCAGGCAGTTTGCTGCACACCGTCCCTTCATATCCTTGACCTCCATCTCTACATTGTGGGTCTCCCCTTCCTGTTCCAGATCATGGGTATACTACCCTGGCCACCAGTGTTACTCTTTTAAAAGCTTCTGAAGTGGAAGAAATCCTGGATGGAAATGATGAGAAGTACAAGGCCGTCTCTATCAGCACTGAACCTCCCACCTACCTTAGGTAACCAGCTGATTTATTTTCCTCTTCTGATTTATTTTCCTCTTCTGGGTCTGGTGGTGCAACTATCTTCCTCGCTTAACTTGCTTTGCTGGATATATACTACGAAATCCCCATAATATGGCAGGTATAAGTGTTTTATGTGAACTCTCACCCAGAAAAGAATGTTTTAAAGAATTTGCCCTTTTTCCTCTTCAAGGGAACAGAAGGCCAAAAGAAACAGCCAGTGGGTCCC
Source organism: Daboia siamensis (assembly GCA_024449315.1). Classification (NCBI taxonomy): domain Eukaryota; kingdom Metazoa; phylum Chordata; class Lepidosauria; order Squamata; family Viperidae; genus Daboia; species Daboia siamensis. Next base: position 388,770 of record JAKJMR010000353.1, on the reverse strand, counting down.
AACTCTTCCCAATAGCTCCCATCATCTGGATGCTGTGCCATGCTCAACCACCATTAACAGAAACCGCCTGGGCCGAGACAAGAAGAGAACTTTCCCACTCTGGTGAGTGTAGCATATAAATGATTAAATGTGTTAAAACAGGGGTGTCAGACTCAATTTCGTTGAGGGCCGCATCAGCATTGGGGTTACCCGTGGAGGGGGCATGGCTGGGGGCATGTCTGACTGGGTGGGCCTGGCCAGCTCAACGTCAGGGTGGTGCCTGTGGGGGAGATCCAGGGGTCTCAGATGAAAGGGGGGGTCTGGAGCATGGTCCACCAGAGAAGCTTTGCTATCCCTCTTGGGATGCACAGTGGGGGGGAACTGAATGGTGGCAGAGGCTTCCCGGAGCCCTAGGCAAGTGTGGAGGGCAAGTGCCCAGCCCGGCGCTCAAGCTCCCATGGTGCCAGAACCCCACAGCGCAGCCCAGCTCCACTTCCCTGAGAGGGTGCCTGACTGCACTTACCTCTTCTTTGAGGCTGCTGCTGCTGTGCTCGCTCTACTTGGCCAGGTTGCTCATGTTGGGTGCAGGAGGGTAAAGTGCCTGGGTCAGAGGGAGTTCCACTCCTCCCTCCCTCCCTCTCATTCCAGTCTCCTTCCTTCCTTCCTCCCTCCCTCCTTTTCATTCCCATCTCTTTCCTCCCTGCCTGCCTGCCCGCCCAGGAAGGGACGCTGGGGCAGGGGGAGTCCCGATGAAAGGGAATTGCTCTTTGGTTGCTGGTGAATGGGACATGGAGGCACTGATGATGGGTGCGGCACTGATCTACAACTTTGTGGTGGCCATCCAGGCTGGAATGTGGTCATCCTTAGATCTGTCCAGCATGGCCACCCTGGAGACAGTGAGGGGCTGCCTCGTGGGTGCACGCACAGATGATGAGTACATGTCCCTGGTCACTGTCTTGCCCTGCAGGCCTACCACTTTCTGAGTGGTTTCCTTTCACCCGGGACGCCAACCACCACGCACTCGCTATCTCCAGGGCAACCCGTTGATTTAAGGCTGACTGTATTCCAGCCCAGATGGCCACCATGAAGTTATAGATGGGGGCTGGGCTCTTGCTGCCTCCACATCATGTGCCGGATGTGGCCCATGGACCTTGTGTTTGACATGTCTTGTCTTAAAAGATAGTAAGTTTTCCTGAATTACTGGTATTGCTTGCAAAGATTCTGAAAGAATTAAGGCTACATGATCTATAGAAAAGACTGAAGAGCAGGTGGCAGTGTGATCATGAACTCTATTTGGGGCTCCGATTGCCCCCATCCATAGACCAAGAACCTGTGTTCATGTTTACATATGCCTTGGTCATTTGGAATATTGCATCACACTTTACATGGGGCTTCCCATGCTCAAGGTTGACTCAGCCTTCCATCCTTCCGAGGTAGGTAAAATGAGGACCCAGATTGTTGGGGGCAATAAGCTGACTTTGTAATAATGCCGCTTGTCGGGGGCCGAAAGCTCTAATAAGCAGGCATATACATAGAATGAAGGCTATTGCTAAGCACATTGGTTTGTGCTTAAATTGTAAGCCGCCCTGAGTCTTCGGAGAAGGGCAGGATATAAATGGGATTAAAATAAAAATAAAAAAAATATGACCACTTGGAACTTAGAGTTGGTCCAGAATGCAACAACACACTGCAATACACCCCTGTGGCACCCCTTCTTTACCAACTGCACTGGCTCCTACTAGTGCTGGTAATCAATTATGAGCATGGAATTGGGCTGGGTTATTTGCGGGATTGGCCATCTCCAAGTCACAGAGATTTAATGGTCCAGGTCCATTCTGTGGAGTATTATCATCTGATGGGATGTACTTTCTCTGTTGGGAATGCCGACCCTGTGGCCACCCATACTGGCCTTTCATAAGGTGCTGAAATCTTTTTCTCTGGATGATTAGTCCAGGGCACTTGATTACTTCTACTTTAATCATGTGCCATTTACCTTTGTAAGCTTTTGGGGTTTTTAAATCATTTGTAGATAATTGAGAAAATTGGAATTATTAATACTACCAACAAAAAGAGCTTCCTAAAGAAAAAAACTACAATATTGTTAAATGGGATGATAGGCCTATGTCTATTCCTTCTAATTAAGAGAATAACCTGTTAATAAAGCATTATATTTCCATCTATAAATATCGATTCAAAAAGCCAATGTTTTGTCAGTAGTATTTATTTATTTTTATTTTTATTTTTTTATTACACTTATATATCGCCCTTTCCCGAAGGACTCAGGGCGGTTTACAGGGTGATTAAAAAACACAAATACAAAAGTTAAAAACAGATTAAAAAAAATTATATTAGTCCCTGCATAGGTAAAACCCCAGTTAAAATTAAGATTAAAACTAAATTAAAATTAAAATTCTCAGCCTGGGCCAGAGAGCTCGAAGAGCCAGGTCTTCAGGTCCCGGCGGAATGAACGGAGGTCGGGGGCAGTCCTCAGCTCCACTGGCAGCTGGTTCCAAAGGGCAGGCGCACCCACTGAGAAGGCCCTATCCCTGGGTGTCGTCCGCCAGCAATCTCTTACTGGTGGCACCCTGAGAAGACCCTCCCTGTGGGAGCACACTGGACGAAGGGAGCTTGATGCCGGCAGCAGTTGTTCCCTCAGATATCCCGGACCCAAGCCATTTAGGGCTTTATAGGTCATCACCAGCACCTTGAATTTGTTATCAGTATATAATAATAATGTCAATAGTCTGACTAGTGAACCCAACAAAAGGATCCTGCAAGGCAGTTAAGTTCCAAAAGGTAAAACTTTATTGGATACATCATCTCGGAACTGAAGAAGCAAAGCCAGCTCTCGGTTTTCCCAGGTGAAAGCTTGCTTAATCAAAACTAACGTTCCATTATCCTTTAGGATGTTGAAGGTATTTAGCATAAAGGTAAAGGTAAAGGTTCCCCCGCACATGCGTGCTAGTCGTTTCCGACTCTAGGGGCCGGTGCTCATCTCCATTTCAAAGCCGAAGAGCTAGCGCTTGTCCGAGGACATCTCCATGGTCATGTGGCTGGCATGACTAGATGCCAAAGGCGCACGGAACGCTGTTACCTTCCCACCGTAGTGGTCCCTATTTTTCTACTTGTATTTAATTTATTTTATTTATTTATTTTTATTACATTTATATCCCGCCCTTCTCCGAAGTCTCAGGGCGGCTTACAAGCTTAGCAGTAGCCTTCATTCTATGTATATGCCTGCTTGTTAGGGCTTTCACACACACCCCAAGCGGCATTATTACAAAGTCAGCTTATTGCCCCCAACAATCTGGGTCCTCATTTTACCTACCTCAAAAGGATGGAAGGCTGAGTCAACCTTGAGCCTGGTGGGATGCGAACCTGCACTAATTGCAGGCAGCTGGTGTTACTTAAGGAGGCATTAGCCCACTGCTCCACCAAGGCTCTTTTTACGTGCTTTCAACTGCTAGGTTGGCAGAAGCTGGGAGGAGTAACAGGCGCTCACTCTGTTACGCGGCACTTGGGATTTGACCCACCAAACTGCCGACCATCAGATCGACAAGCTCAGTGTCCTAATCTACTGAGCCACCGCGTCCCTTGTATTTAGCATATAACCTTTTTATTAATCTGTCTGCATTACATTATGGGCGGTTACCCATTCAGCATTAGCTGAGGGATAGACTTTCTACTGTATTAAATACTGTAGTTTTCCTTTAAAAAACCGCCTTGAGTCCAGTATTTTCTTGACCTCATAGTGCTTTCCCCCCCCCCCCCCGCCATAACTGGGGGAGGAGGCTTCCTTTCAATTGGTTTTAGGCTAGAGTCTTGAAATGCTTTTAACAGGCTACAGTGGAATACTAGATGGACTCATTTTAAGATTTTTGGCAACGACCATAACTGGGTTTATAATCCAGACAATTGGGAAGGGTCCTATATACTTAATGCTTAATTTCTTACAGTACCCTCACCTTAAGATATTTGGTAGATAGGTATACTTATCCCCAATACTAAATTTTTTCTGGGGAGTTCTCTTCTGGTCAGCCTGCTTCTTATATGAATCCCTGGACTTACTCGGTGCCCTCTGTACATCCCCGCCCCAGGTGGCTTTTAGGGTTTCCATCCATTTTAGCTAGCAACTCTGAGGAGGGAGGTTTCCTTGGAAGCTCTGGTATCGATACAAAATCCACTCCTGTAGCTATCTTGAATCGGGTGAACCCAGTGCTACTATGTGCCGAGTTATTATATGCCACTTCTGCAAAAGACAGGAGTTCCACCCAATTGGTTTGTTGATAGTAAGTATTGCTCTATTAATGAGTTGGCCCTTTTAGACACCCCATTTGTACTCAGATGAAAACTGGAACTTAGCCCCTGAGAGGACCCTATTAGCTTTATGAACTCCCACCAAAATTTTGTATCTCTCGAGACTCCCTGCAGTTGATACACATGCTGTGCAAAAAATTTGGCCAAACTTCAGGTTAATGGAATCTTTGGGCATGCCATGAAGTCTGCTTGCTTCGAAAACAGGTCGATCACAGTCCAAATCACTGTATTTCCGGAGGTTTCAGGTAACTCCACAATAAAATCCATGGCAATTTCTTTCCATGGGCTGCTAGGGTTGGCCACTGGCTGCAACAGTCCAGCAGGCTTCCCTGGCAGTCTTTTTTAAAAAAGTTATTTTTTATTCTCTACATACATATGTTAGTTTTTCAAACAGCATGCAAGCTGGGTTCATAATACGCTAATATACAAATTCTACTCTTTGGTTCTCTCTTCCAACCATTTATAAAATAGATTCCAGCTTTTATAGTATTCTGTTTCTTCTTTGTCTTTTAGTCTCATAGTTAATCTGTCCATCTCTGTGCATTCCAATATCTTCTTTATTACCTCCTCTTCTGACGGTATTTGTTCATTTTTCCAGCATTGCGCATAACTTATTCTTGCTGCAGTTACAATATGTAAAACCAAGTATAAATTTTGTTTGTTAGTCTTTGCTGGTACTATACCTAATTAAAAAAATCGGGATTAAATGCTACATGTTCTCCTAATATTTTTTCTAGCCAAGCAGGTATTTTTTCCCCAATAAGCCTTTACTTTATCACATGTCCACCAAATATGATAATATGTACCTAAGTTATGTTTACATTTCCAACATTTGCCTGATACATTTTTAAACATTTTTGCTAATCTAGCTGGAAGTAAATGCCATCTATAAAACATTTTATACAAATTTTCTTTGTATGTAGTTGACATTGTCAATTTATAATTTCTCTCCCACAATTTTTGCCACTCTTCTAGTTCTATGTTATAACCAAAGTTTTCTGCCCACATTATCATTGTCTCTTTAATTGGTTCACTTTCCATCTCTAAAGTTAACAAAAAATTATAGTTTTTTAATTAATTTCTCATCAAAAGTTAATATCTTATCAAACACATTTTGTTCTTTATAAAATCCATACACTTTCATATCTTTCTCATATCTGTTTTGTATTTGTAAGCATACCCACCATGGCATGTTGATAACCTGAGGTTCCAGTTCTCGTTTCGATTTTAATGTCCCATTGATATTTAAAATGTCTCTATACATCCAAGTTTTTTCAAAATCTTAAGTTTACATGTGAAAAAGCTTCAATTGTTGATAACCACCCTGGAATTTTTACATATATTTTCATTTTAATTTTTTCCCACACTGTTATCAAAGCATTTCTAATACAATGGTTTTGAAAATATCCATGAATTTTGTTTTTCCCATACCACAAAAATGCATGCCATCCCAGCTGTAAATCATGTCCCTCCAAGCATAACAACCTTTTATTCCTAAGCATTATCCATTCTTTTACCCATGTCAATACAAATGCTTGATAGTACAAAGCCCACTCAGATAAACCAAAACCTCCATTTTCTTTAGTATCTTGCAAAGTTTTCCTCTTTATTCTAGCTTTTTTTCCTTGCCATACAAACTTCAAAACTAAAGAATTCAACTCTTTAAAAAAAATTCCCCCAAGTTTTATCGGAATTGTCTGAAACAAAAATAAAATCTTAGGCAATATATTCATTTTAATTGTAGCTATCCTTCCTAATAGAGACAATTTTAAATTCTTCCATTTTTCCAGGTCTAACTTTGTTTCAATAACCTTGTATAGTTATCTTCTTTTAATGTTGAACATTTAGCTGAAAGATATATACCCAAATATTTTACCTTTTTAACTAGCTGTACCTCTGTCACTTCTGATATTCAACTTTTTTGCTTATCCAGAACATTTTTAATTATTATCTTAGGTTTTTCCTTATTAATTTTTAATCCCGCTACTTCACCATATTGTACTAATTTCCCCCACAATTTTGGAATCATCTCCAAGGGATCTTCCAAAATAAATCATCAGCAAATGCTTGCAATTTATATGTTTCACCCTTTATCTCCAAACCTCTAGTTTGTGCATCTTGTCTTATGTTTCAATTTAAAACTTCCAAAGTGAAAATGAATAACAGAGGGGATAGATGGCATCCTTGCCTTGTGCCTTTCCTTATTTCAAAGCTCTCAGTAGTATCTCCATTCACAATCACTTTGGCTGTTTGCTTATTATATATTGTCTTAACCATATTTATAAAATTCTGTCCAAAATCCATTATTTGTAATTGATGAATCAAAAACTGCCATGAAAGATTATCAAATGCCTTTTGAGCATCTAAAAATATTAATGCCATTTGTTTCCCTGGATGTAATTCATAGTATTCCAGTACATCTATTATCATTCTTAAGTTGTTTTTGATTTATCTCTTTGGTAAAAAGCCATTTTGATCCGGGTGTATAAATTCAACCAGATATTTTTTCAGTCTGAAAAATTATTGAAGTAAAAATTTTATAATCCACATTAAATAATGAAATCGGTCTGTAATTCTTAATCTGAGTCAAATCTGAATCATCTTTTGAGGACCCAGATTGTTGGGGGCAATAAGCTGACTTTGTAATAATGCCGCTTGGGGTGTGTGTGAAAGCCCTAATAAGCAGGCATATACATAGAATGAAGGCTACTGCTAAAGCTTGTAAGCCGCCTTGAGTCTTCGGAGAAGGGCAGGATATAAATGGAATAAAAATAAAAAATAAAATATTAAGGTAATGTTTGCTTCAATCCACGTCATCGGCATTTTAGCTTCTAATAAAAGTCCATTACAAACATCTTTCAACGGATCACTTAATATCTCTTGTAAACTTTTGTATAGTTCTGCTGGAAGTCCATCTGGACCAGGAGCTTTACCATTTTTTTGTCTCTTTATAGCCTCTGTTATTTCCATCATTGTAACTTCTTCATCTGGCATATTTTTAAATGTCTCTGAAATCTTCGGAAGGTTCAAGTATTTTACAATTTTCTCTCTTGAAGTCTCCTTTTTATCATACAGTTCCTTATAAAATTCTTTATCTTTTTTATTTCTTCATTTTTATATTTTAAATAACCTTTCCCATCCAGTAGATTATATATCTTTTTTTTTCTTCTGTTTTTTAAGCTTGTAAGCTAAGCATCTTCCTGGCTTGTTTGCATTTCCAAAGAAATTCTGCTTCGCTCTTTTTATCTGTTCTGCCATTTTTTCTGAATCTAACAAATTTAATTTATGTTTTATCATATCCATATCTCTTATTAAAGTCTTTTTTTGCAGATTCTTTTGCAATTCTAATTCTGACTTTCCAAATTCTTTTCTTAATAATGCATATTGCTGTTTTCTCTGTTTATTTTTCCTTGCCATATACGATATAGCTATACCTCTAAAGTATGCTTTAGCTGTGTCCCATAGATTTTGTATCATAGTATCTTCTTTCTTATTTTCTTTAAAAAAGAGTGCCATTTCTTTTTTTGTTAACTCTATAAATTCTTTTTCCTTTAAAATGGAACAGTTTAAAGTCCATCTTAGCCTTTTTTGCGTTCCTTTCCAAGTCATTTTCAGAGGGTTATGATCTGCTTATGTGCCTGTTTCTATTTCAATGTCCTGCACATTCATTCTGAAGTCAGCAGTCATCCATATCAATTCTTGACCAGGATTTCTGGCTATTTGAGTAAAAAGTATATTGTAATTTTTGTGGATTTATTTCTCTCCAAATATCTTGAATTCCAATTTCCTCCGCCATATCAAAAAATGTCTTAGGTAATCTTCCTCTACCATTTTTCCTTGTTTTGTTACTTTTATAATCAATTTTTCCATCTATTATTGCATTGAAATCTCCTAGTAAACAGATATTTTGATACTCCATTTCTATTATTTTTCTATGTAAGTTTTTATAAAATTTTTCTTGATTGTTATTCGGTGCATAAATTGCCACTAATAATATTTGCTTTTGATGCAGATAAATTTCTACCATTAATATTCTTTCTTCCTTCATCTGAATATACCGTTTTCGAATTTATTGTCTCTTTAATATATAGAGCTACTCCTCTTTTTTTCTGTTGTGCTGATGTATAATAAAGTTTTCCAATGTTTGGATATTCCAATAGTTTATGATGTTGTGCTTTTATATGTGTTTCTTGCAAACAAATTATATCCAAATTCACTTTCCATAGTTTCCTAAAAATCTTGTTTCTTTTAATTGGAGAGTTCAGTCCATTTATATTTACTGAAAAAAATCCACTTTCTTTATCCATTTCCATTTACTTATATTTCGGTCTAACCAATCTAGTAGTTCTTTGTTCTCTAGCAAGTCCTTCCATCCTCCCCCTTTTGGAAACCTTCCTTTTTCTGTTCTTTTGTTTGTGCAGTTGCTCCTTGAGTCTTCTCTTCTGTTTGTTTCTGCTCTTTACTCTCCCCTTGACCTCTTTTTACTCCTTCATCCAAAATTGACCTATTCTTCTCTTCAAAGTCTTCTCCTTTCCAAATTGAATCAAGTCTATATCTTGTATTGTTCCAGTTTATTAAGATGCCTTCTGGCATCAGCCATCTAAAGTTTATGCCATTAGCCATCAATTTCGTAGTCAAAAATGGTAGTCTCAGGTATCTGATTTAAGACCACAATTTCCTTATTTTTATATTGTATTGGTTCATTTCTTACTTTCCGCAGTATTTCATCTCTTGTTGTCTTCCTTGCAAACTGTACATGTACTTCTCTTGGTAACTTATTTCTTCTTGTGTAGCTTGAATTAAAGCAGAATATCCCATCTAGTTCAAGTTGAATTCCCCCTCGATCTGCTTTCAGAGCCTCCTCCAGAATGTCCATAATCACTTCTTCTATGTTTTCCGCTCTATCTTCAGGAATATTTCGTAACCTTAAATAGTGTTCCGCATTTGCCATCTCTAAAATCTTAATTTTGTTATCTAATTTTTCATTTTCTCGCAATAACACTTCTATCTTTTTGTCATTATCATCTGTTTTTTCTTCAATTTTATATAAATTCTGTTGATTTTTTATTATCATTTGATTTTGAGTTTCCAGTTTTCCCTTTATATCCAAAATTTCTTCATTTAACTTCTCCAGTGTTGCTTGTGTGATTTTATGATTCTCTTGTGTCTCTAAATGGTTTTTTCCCAAAGTCTCTTGATTCTTTAACATAAGATCCTGAAGAAATTTTAATGAAGTCTGTGTTTCACTTTAAGCTGTGGTCTTTTCCCTTTGCAACATAGCTTCAATAGATCCCTGTGTTGTAGGACTAGATTGTCCTACTGAGGGTGCAGAAGAGGTTTTTTTCATAAGTCTAGTAATATTCGAAGAAGTCATTTTGAAATTTACAGTCTATAGCCAAAACAACGTCTGCTTAAATTTAGTCAAATTCAATAGAAGTAACTTTGAGTTTCAGTCTCATAAGAAAGCAGCCTTATCAGCTGCAGCTGTTCTCTTCAAGGTTAAATTTCAATCAACAGAGTGTTGGAAAAATTTTGTTCTTTTTCACCACTAGATGTCCTCCTCGGCTTATTTATCAATGTCCAGTATTTTTAACAAAGAGCCTCTTCCCCCCCCCCCCCCATGTAATTACTCGCCGCTCGTAAATCTTCTGGGGGTCTACTTTCCAGCTCTTTCCACTCAGGGGTTCAACATTTATAGTCCTCTAAGAGCTGGCTCTTTGGCTTTGAAATGGAGATGAGCACCGGCCCCTAGAGTCGGAAATGACTAGCACGCATGTGCGGGGGAACCTTTACCTTACCTAAGAGAAGAAAAGGAAACATCTTGCTCACCCAGCTTCAGCACGCAGTTGAAATTCCTCTGGTTTGTAATCCTTTGCTTCCCGCTGGAGACGCCTATGGCCGAAGATTTAAAACAGCCTTTCTCTTCATTTTCCAGAGGGTCCTACAGCTTGCTCTGATCGGGTGCCCCCTGATCTGAGCTCCTGAAGTATTCCTCCTCCTTCATTGCCCCTCCAGGGCAGCTTTCCGATCCTTTAAGGGTTGCTAGACGAAGAAAAACCAAGCTGGAAAGCCGAGCACTGACTTTCTCAACTTGTCCCGACGGCTGCCAAACAGGAAGTCTTCCCTGGCAGTCTTTTCATGGATGCACATACCAGGCATCATATAACATAGTTCTCTATATCCTTGTTCATCTTAAGCCACCAAAACTGCCTCTTGGCCAGATGGAGGATTTTCATGAACCTGAAATGGCCTGCAGGTTTCATATTGTGACTTGGTTGCAGAATCTGGGTTCTTAGATTGGTCAGAACGTACAACTTGCTCCCTTTCCATGCCAGGTCCTCTCTTACTGTCAATTCTTCCTTATGACTTTGGAACCACTTCTCCTCCTCCAGGGCTTCCTTCAATTTCTGGGTTAATTCATTATCGACCTGTTGAGGAAGGGCCAACAATCCTAGCCTCGTTCAGCCTTTTGCTGCCAGCTGCTGGGAGGGGGCGATCGAGTTACAGTAACTATCTCCTCCTAATTGCTTTTATATTGGGGCAAACAGGAGAGTGCATATGTGAGGAAGTTTTTCTCCCCTGGCAAATACCAAAGGGTAAAATTGAACCAATTAAAGTCCTGAGCCCATTGGACCTGCTAGGGCAGGGCTTTTCAACCTTTTCACCCATTGTACCACTTTTAGGATAAGGCAATGTCCGAGTACCACAAGTTGCCCAGCAAGGTGTCAAAAACTTGACCAAAAAAGCAATGCTTAGTGACTGTTCAAAGTTACGACGGCACTGAAAAAAGTGACTGATGACCATTTTTCACACCTATGACTGTTGCAGCATCCCCAGGGTCATGTGATTTACATTCAGATGCTTGGCAACCAATTCATATTTATGATGGTCACATTGTTCAAGGGTCATGTGATTGCCTTTTGCAACCTTGTGACAAGCACATAACCACCATGTTACCAATTTAATCTCTCTCTCTCTCCCTCTCTCTCTCCCTCTTTCTCTCTCTCCCTCTATTTCTCTCTCTCTCCTTTCTTTCTCCTTCTTTCTCTCTTCCTCCTTCTCCCTCTTTCTCTCTCTCTCTCTCTCTTTCTCTCCCTCTTTCCCTCCCTCCCTTTCTCTCCTCTCCCCCTCTATTTCTCTTTCTCTCTCCCTCTTTCTTTCCCTCTATTTCTCTCCCTCTCTCCCATTGTTCCTTCCTTCCCTCCCTCTTTGTCCTTTCCTCCTTCCCTCTCTCCCATTCTTCCTTCCTTCCTTCCTTCCTTCCTTCCTTCCTTCCTTCCTTCCTT
>JAKJMR010000353.1:341740-373665 GCA_024449315.1 Daboia siamensis | reverse complement strand
TTCTATTCTATTCTATTCTATTCTATTCTATTCTATTCTATTCTATTCCTTAATTTATAATAATGTTCCACCTTCTTTTCTTAGGCAGTGTTCTGAAGTTGGAGAGGAGAGAGTGGACATTTATGGCAAGCTCCTAATGGTATCATAAGAGGAGAAGAAATTATTTTATGATAACCCTAACATTTTAAACCAATGACAAGATTGGGTTGGCAAATTACTGAAGAAAATTTACCAAATTGTTTAGTCGAGCTCAGCAGCCTGTTTGGCAAGGGTTCTAATATATCGGATGAAAAATAATCATGTGATTAACTGCACTAATGCTGTTTTATCTCCAGTGGTTTCACAAATATATAGCAGTTGTAGTCCTAATTAAATTAAGAAAATTAACAGGATATGCCAGAATATGCAGGTTTCTTCTCCTGCAAGGGTAGAATCTTCTCCGGAGCCCTCCTGATTCCTGCTCCTTGAATCTGCCCTCTCTTGCCCTGGTGTCTATTATGTCTAATTCAGTGGTGGTCCTACTATTTTTTTCCAGCTTTGATGACCACGACCCAGCAGTGATCCATGAAAACGCCTCACAACCAGAGGTGCTGGTCCCAATCCGTCTGGACATGGAAATTGATGGGCAGAAACTGAGAGATGCTTTTACGTGGAATATGAATGGTTTGTAAAGAAAGATATGCAAATAATCCTGATTCTAGGCATTGAAAGCATTCATGAGCAGATATGGCTTTTGGCTAAAAATACATTTAATCTACTCTTCAGATTGGAAAGTGTACACATTTGAGTTTTTCTAACTGAACAGAAAATGGCAGCAGTTTTATAAAGGGTTTTGACATTTGGGTAAATCAGTAAACCAGAAAATATTTTCTTTTTTCTTTTTTTTATTGAAAAGTTTTTCAGTACATTTTATCTTTAACATCCCGACCCCCACCCCCTCCCTCCCTTCCCAACCCAATCCCACCCTCTCACCCTCCCCTCCCCCCTCCCCGACTTCCCAGAGCTGAATACAAGGTATAAAAGTAAAAAAACAATCATAAACTACCATATGCTAATAACAATAAACTATTAGATCTACCGCACTTTAGCTCTTATAAAATAACTACAAGCAATATAAATATCCCATCAATACTTATTCAAATGCTAAATGAAACTTTTTAGTCCCATATTTATTCTGAATGTAATCAATCCATTTTTTCCACTCCGCATTATATCGTTGTTGCGAATGGTCTTTCAGATACGCTGAAATCTTCGCCATTTCCGCCAGGTTGGAAACCTTTAAAGTCCATTCTTCTATAGTCGGCAGTTCTTCCTTCTTCCAGTATTGCCCTATTAAAAGTCTCGCTGCCGTAATCAAGTTCAGCATCAGCTTAATGTCCACAACAATAGTATCAGTAATAATACCCAATAAAAACAATTGCGGACAAAACTTTATCCTTTTCTTGAATATCTTCTGCATATTCCACCAGATTTTAATCCAAAATGCTTTAACCTTTTTACAAGTCCACCATATATGAAAATACGTTGCATCTTCGCCACCACATCTCCAACATTTAGGCTGGTAATTCGGATACATACTTGCTAACTTTTTAGGATCTAAATGCCACCTATAAAACATTTTATAAAAGTTCTCTCTTAAATTTTGAGCTTGTGTAAATTTTACATTTCTCACCCAAATCTTTTTCCAAGTGTCCATTGTAATAACTTCCTGAATATTCTGCGCCCACTTTATCATACAATCTTTAACAATTTCTGTTTCTGAATCAATTTCTATCAATGCAAGATATATCCATTTGATATGTGCTGGACCCTGATTTCTAATTTGCTTTACCAGATTTTCATCATTCATTAAAAAACCAATTTTCTGATCTTCTTTCCACCTGGCTTGTAGTTGCCCATACTGAAACCAGGTTTGAACAATCTTTTTTCCTCGTAAAAAATTATACGGCTTCAAACACCATACATTCCTCTCCAAACTCAAGATTTCCTTATATGTAGTCACATCATGTTTGAATCCAACATTTATGTTCTCTATTGCGTGTTTCGGTATTGCCCATAAGGCAATACTTATGTCTATGCTTTAACTTATGTCTATGCTTTTTCCAAACTCGCAACAAAGCATGTCTTAAAATATGCATCTTAAACACATTATCTACCTTCTTGTCATACAATAAATATGCATGCCAACCAAATAACAAATCATGACCTTCAAGATTTAATAATCTCCCTTGTGTTAAGTTAATCCAATCACTTATCGCTGATAATGCAGCAGCTTCATAATATAATTTAAGATTGGGCATTTTTAGACCACCTCTTTCACGCGTATCCTGCATAATTTTGAATTTAACCCGTGGCCTTTTCCCTGCCCAGACAAATTTATTAATACCCTTCTGCCATTCCTCCAAGTTTGAGTCCTTTTTAAGAATGGGTATCATTTGGAACAAAAATAAAAATTTTGGCAAAACATTCATTTTCACTGCTGCAATTCTTCCCAATAATGACAATTGTAATTTTTTCCAACTATCCAATTCTTTTTGAACTTTGTTCCATAGCTTTTCATAGTTATTTTTGTATAATTTTACGTTTGAGGGTGTCAAGTATACCCCCAAATATTTAACCCTTTCAACAATTTCAAATCCAGTTAACCTTTCTAAAGCTGCCTTTTGTAATACTGTCATATTTTTAGACAACATTTTAGTTTTTTGTATATTAACCTTAAATCCAGAAACTTTCCCATATTGCATTATTAAGTCCATCAATTCCATAACAGAATTTTCTGGCTGTGTCACCATAATAACCAGATCGTCCGCAAACGCCCTCAATCTATAATCCTGATCTCTTATTTGAATTCCCTTAATTATTTCCGAATTCCGTATTTTAATCAATAATATCTCCAATGTTAAAACAAATAATAAAGGTGATAGCGGGCACCCCTGCCTTGTACCCTTTTCAATATTACACATTTCAGTCAGACTATTATTCACAATTGTTCGAGCTGTTTGCTTTTGATATAGTGCCCTAATTGGTTGTAAAAATTCATCCCCAAAATTCATTTTGTCTAATCCTTTCATCAAAAATTTCCAATCCAATTGATCAAAGGCTTTTTCAGCATCCAAAAAGATCAACGCTGCAGGGATCTGGTTATTTCTTTCCAAAAATTCCAACAAATCAACTATATGCCTCACATTTTTCATTTGTCTTCCACTTATAAACCCAGTTTGATCACCATGAATAATATTTTCTTTTTAACTGCACCAATCAGCATGCTCAGAAAAAGTTTGGAATGAAACCATTGAAACCAAAGCAGCACAAACAGATTTATCTTAGGGCCTTTAATAAGGCAATTGCAGCATGTGCTTGAACTCATCACACCTAGCTGTGTGTGTACAATCTTGATTTTGTTAGTGTTAGAAATGAAAGCTTCATAGAACTATGTTTTGAAAGACTGTGTCTGTGAATATATTGTATACATTGTCTTTTAAGTAAATTCCATTAGCCCCAAAGGTTTTTCTTTGAAGACATTTCACTTCTCATCCAAGAAGCTTCTTCAGCTCTGACTAATGGTGGGGAGCTGAAGAAGCTTCTTGGATGAGAAGCAAAATTTCTTCAAAGAAAAACAAGAAAGTCCAGTTGCCTCCTGAAAAAGCACTTTTGGGACAACCATGACCTGCATGATTGAGAATCTCCATAGTCATTCCATTAACTAATTAAGCAGAAACAAAACTTTTTCTTGTAGCCTTACAAACGTGCTTTAGAGTACTGTAGCTCAGAGGCAAGTGTGGCTGTGGCGTTTGCCTAATAACATGGGCTTTTTGTTTCCATCAGAAAAACTGATGACTCCAGAAATGTTTTCAGAGATTCTCTGTGATGACTTGGATTTGAATCCCCTCACTTTTGTTCCTGCGATCGCATCTGCAATCCGACAGCAAATAGAGTCGTACCCTACCGACAGCATCCTGGAGGACCAGTCAGATCAGCGGGTCATCATTAAGGCAAGGAGAGGGGAGGCAGCAGGAAAAGTCCCACAAAGCTCTCTTGTGTGTAAAGACATCGCCTTAGCGATGCAGAGCATAGAAGAAAGGAAAACAAAGACTAGAGACCAGAGAAAAGGAAACACGGCAGGTTTTTTCCACACCAATTGTTGCATCTCTCTGTAATTTCTGTCTTTGAAAATCATTTTTCTTCCAGCCCATCCATACACCAGTGATTTAAGTTCTCACCTCACTCTTTTTGAAATATACTTTATTAATTTTTATAATAACAATCTTTAGTGCTTAGTGAACAATGTGTTGTCTGGGTTCATATATTTAAAAACAATTATTTTCTATAGTTGATCAATGTTAGCTGATAACATATTTCCTTGATCCTCTCTTCTTCCAGCAATACAATATTCTCCTTTTGTCTACGTTAAAGAAATATAATTCTTAATACTTTCAATAATATAGTTGGCTATAAACATTTTTCAAGTATTTAAATTCAAATAACCTCAACATATCATATAACATTGTTTCTAATCAGCTTATGTTTCAATTGTATTTATAGAAGTCATTGTCATTATATGTCCTGTTTTCAAGATTCTTATTTAAGCTATATTTCCCCTCAGTATTGAAACCATTCTTATCAGTTATAATTTTCTCAAAATTCATTACCTTTGAATATCCAAACTTTTCATTCAAATACACCTTCTCAATATTTTTACATTTCATATATTATAAAAATATTATACTACTTATATATTTTATCCCTTTTACTATGGGGCCCCTTTATATCCAAGCTTTAACTATTTTTTTGACCACGTTCAAACAAGTATTTAATCATAGAATGCACTATCTAGCAATCTTACTATGGGGCCTCTTTATATCCAAACTATATTTTTTTAACTGTATTTAAACAGGTATTTAGTCATATAGTATACGATCTGGTACATTGAATCACATCTCTTAAATCTAATTCTGATCATCTGCTTTTGCCGGGTTGCTTTCCAAATCAGTAGGTTTAGCTTATCAAGTTGTATTCTGCAGATATTGTTGGGGATACAAAAGACAAACTGAGTAGAATATTCATTTTTTGTCTCCCACGCTTTAATGATTCTCCATTTTATTAAATCTTTTTTTGTCCTCAAGTTTGTTTTGAAGTCCTGGAAGATAAAACATCTTTTTTATTTCCTTTGTTGTAGCAAAATTTTGCGGATTTTTTTTGTTTGTATTAAGTTTTAGTTCTCTTCATTTGTAGCTTTTATATTTAAGTCATTTTTCTATGATTTGTGTTCTATTGTCAGATTTATTTGTTCATTCTTTATCCTTATTTTTGAGCGTTATTGTGAGTTTAGGTTAGAGATATGTCCATTTATGTTATCAAAGTTGTTTTGAACCTCATCATGATTTAAGACAATTGCCGTTTGAATCTGTCACAGCATTGCATATATTTTTTCCTGGAATGTATTTGTTTTCTCTTGAGTCATTATTCTTGCAGATCTCTGATGTTCCACACTGGGGTCTTCAGGAGGAGGTGTTAGGTGTGGTTTTCTGTCACTTTTAGATAAATATACAACATCTATTTTGTCTCCCTCCTCTAGGTCAGGGGTGTCAAACTCAATTTCATTGAGGGCCACATCAGCATTGTGGTTGCCCTTGGGGGGCCGGGTGGGTGTGGCTAGGATGGGTGTGACTTACTGGGTGGGTATGGCTAGGATGGGCGTGGCTACTGGGTGGGCGTGTTCCTCCCTCCCTTTTTCCCTCCCTCCCTCCCTTCCTTTGCCTTCTCATCTCTTTCCTTCCCCTGCACTCAGGAAGGGGTGATGGGAGGGGGAGGGATTGCCAGCACTAATATGCTGCTGCTGGCCATTCCTATACTATGTGAGTGGGTGGGGGCGGTCCTGTTGAAAGGGATGTCTCGTGGCTGCAAGGCTGGAGGTGCTGGTGGTGGTGGGGTGCTGATCTACAACCTGGTTGCGTCCATCAAAGCCAGAACACACTCAAACTAAGATCCACTGGAACCAGCAAGGAGCTGCCCGGCCACCTCTGTCCTGCCATTTGGGTGTGCGCACAGGAAATGACCAGTGCTGGCATCCTGGCTGAAGTCAGCCTGCAGGGCAAGACAGCCAGCAGGGATGCCGGACTCTAGTTATGTGCATACCCAGGGGGTGGGGTGGGGTTGCCCCATGGATTTAAGGCTGTGTGTATTCTGGTTTTGATGGATGCAATCAAATTGTAGATCAGCACCCCCCCACCACCAGCACCTCCACCCTCATGCCAGCTTCAGAGTGTTGCATAGGATGCCAGAGTTTGCAGAGGGATTAACCTTAAAAGGGTGTAAGATATACTTAGACTGTGCAGTATGTAAATCATCGAAATCCAAGGTGTTCCCAGTAAGCAAGAAGAGCACAAGGCAGACAACAAGGGTTCTAGAGCTGATACATGCAGATTTAGTAGGACCAATGCAAGCCAGCTTGGGAGGAGCCAGGTATGCGCTGGTCATTGTAGATGACCATAGCAGATTTGCCACGGGGCTTGACACTGCTATTTGCTGAAAAGCAGAACAGAGGTGCTGCAGAAGTTCAAGCAATGGATAAGCTTCGCAGAAAGAAGATATAGGCAGCAGGTATGTCAGCTGAAAACTGATGGATTCAGAATTCATGTCAGCAAGTTTTCAACAGTGGTTGGGACAGCTAGGAATAAGACATAGACACACAAATCCTTACACAGCAGCTGAGAATGGCATGGCTGAAAGAGGGAATGGAGTCTTGCAGACCATGAAAGACTCAGTGCTGGAGAATTCTGGTCTGAGCAGGTCGTATTGGGGCGAAGCCATGTTGACTGCTAATTATTTAGTCAATAGGCTGTGGAGTTCCTCTATAAATGATACCCCATATATGCTGTGCTATATGGGAGAAAGCCATCTCTAGCACATTTAAGGGTGTTTGGAAGCAATGCATTGGGTGCATATTCCAAAGGCAATTAGGAAAAAAGGGCAACTAAAGGCTATAAAGTTCAGGTTTATGGGCTATGAGCCTGGCTCAAAGAGCTATCGCTTTAGTGATGAAAGCAGAAGTATTGTAATTTCCAGATCTGCTAGCTTTGCAGAGCAGAATTGGGGCAGAATTGATGCCAATTCTGGGGATGATCCACTTAGTGATGGTGACTCACTTAGTGGTGGTGTCAGCGTTCAGGGAGGAGAAGCTGAAAAAGGACAAGCAAACGAGTTAGAAGAAGATGGTGACTGATGTGAAGCAGGAAAGGGTTGACAAGAGCAGTCAATGCCACACAGGTCAGAGCGATGAAACAAGGGGATTCCACCTGACAGGTATTCTGCTGGGAAAGTAAAGGTGTGTGATGTATGGCATGAGCCAAGAAACTATCAGGAAGTATTGGCACTACCAAAGTGGAGCAAGTGAAGTGGAAAGAGGCCATAGACAAAGAAATTAAATCCATGGATGAACATAAAGTGTTCACCTCTATGACTGCCACAAGGCTACAAAGCTGTAGGATGTAAATGGATATACAAAAAGAAAGTGTTACCCAACAATGAAGTCCACTTTAAGCCAAGATTAGTGGCACAGGGGTTTTCACAGAAGAAAAATGTGCACTTGGATGAGATATTTGCACCAACGGTAAAAAAGTGAAACTATAAGCTTGGCACTAGCGTTGGCAATGGGCATAAAATTTGGTACTTTGATATAACCACAGAATTCCTCAATGCAGAATTGGAAGAAGAAATTTACATGGTTCAAGCACCAGGGTATGAAAGTAAAAAGCCTGGCACTGTGTATAAACTGAATAAGCAATCAGTCAGAAACTGGAACATCTGTTTAGATGTGGCATTGAAGGGTCTTGGGTTCAAGAATTGTAAGGCTGATGGTTGCATATAGTGGGTGGGGATTGCCAATTATTAGCATATGTGGATGATCTTAGCTTCATTGCAAAGGATCTGGCTGTGTGAGGCATGTGATCCAGCCTGGGCGTGTCTTTGTCTTCTCTGTGTTGTTGTTTTTCTGATCTCCAAGTTAAGAGTTGTTGATGTTCCACAGAGCTGAATGAAACTGTATGTATCATGTTTATATATATTTTATAAAGTTTTTCTAAACTATGCCTCCTGCTCATTTTGAATGTGTGCTTAATTTTTGAGTGTTGTTTAATTGTGAGTTTAGGTTAGAGATATGTTCATTTATGTTATCAAAGTTGTTTTTAATCTCATGATTTAAGACAGTTGTTTGAATCTGTCACAGCATTGCATATATTTTCTCCTGGAATGAATTTGCTTTGTCTTGAGTCATTATTCCTGCAGATCTCTGATGTTCCACGCTGGGTCTTCAGGAGGAGGTGTTAGGTGTGGTTTTCTGTCACCTTTAGATAAATATGCAACATCTATTTTGTCTCCCTCCTGATGCCATAGTCTCTTTAATTAGCTTTATCAAACCAGCCCATCTTAAAATCCAAACAACCAAATCTTGTGTAGTTCTTATCTTTATATATAGTTTTTGTTATTTAATACATTTCTATTATCAAAGCACCACTGAAAAGAGTGTTTTGTAACAGTTCTTTTTTTCAGAGATCTTATGATTATCAACCAACCAAGATTTCAGTCCAAAATATTTAACCACTTGAAAGCTTTCCAGTGACTTCCCTTTAGAAGATTAGCCAAGGGCCAAAGTTTTTCTTTCTCTGCAAACAG
The DNA here is from genome assembly GCA_024449315.1 of Daboia siamensis. NCBI lineage: Eukaryota > Metazoa > Chordata > Lepidosauria > Squamata > Viperidae > Daboia > Daboia siamensis. The sequence goes on along the minus strand of JAKJMR010000353.1, from coordinate 364,995 downwards.
TTCTTAAACTTAAAAATGCAGCTCAGTGTGTTTATAATCCCAAAAGTCAACAGTTTCTAAACATATTTAGTTTCACTCTGTATTAGATAGCCCAATGCTTTGTTCACAGCTGTTTTTTTGCTATTTCTGGGCATCTTGCAACTATACTTTTCTTTAGTCTTCAATTAGGGGTCATTAGCTGTTCATTTTCCAACTTTTAAAGCAAACAATTGTTATTCTTTTAATATAATTTTATCAATATTTTTTCAGGTATGGAATTTTAACAGTTTTCTTAGTTTTCAAATTTGTCCAGACTGTAGTATTTTTGACCTCATTTCAATATATTTTTGTTCCCCATAAGAGTTTAATTCGCCGCTTCCATCTGTGGGAGGGTTGGGGCCATCCCTTCTCACCTTGGGAGGATTTTTTCTTCTTGGAGATCTTTTCCAGAAAATCAGATACAAAACAGAAGATCAAATTCCCCACCCAGTTTCAAGCAAACTGTTCACTGCTGTTCTGGTTGGTGCCTTTGGACTTTGGCTGCAAGTAGCTTGGGCTGGTCACTGAGGTGTAGCCAGCCTTTCTCCTGTCAAGTTAGAGTGGTTCCCTTGGATTGAGTGGGATGACCACCGTCATTTCGCAATCATCTGGATGCCTTTCTTCATTGCCTCTCTGGGGCAACTTTAGGGTCCATTTAGGGTCCCCTGCCAGGGCAGAACTAGCCCTGGGGTGCAGAACTCTGCAATCCCTTGGTCGCGTGCTACGGTGCAAAACCAGAAGTCCTTACCTCACTCTTTTTGAGGATTTCATCACCTCTGTACAAAAGCCACGGTCTCTGCTTTTCCCTTTCTCTCAACTTAGTCATCTCTTCTTTATTGGTTTTGTAGTCTACTCATTTGTTTTTATCTGTATGGTAAAATAGTTCAGAGTACTTCTTCCTGCATTCACATTCATTCATCACTCATTAGTTCTGTTTTAGTTGTTTGGCTTCTTTAGCCCTGACTCCATATAACAAAGTGGACAGAAGCCCCTCTGACAAAGAGCAACTTTGTTCCCATCTTTCATCGGGCCTTCCTTGCTACAGACCACATGCTGCTCCACAGCAGTTCTGCTAACAATGTCAGGTCTACTGACTTCTTCCATCAACTATCCCATCTTACTGTGGAGCTGTAGGGAGACATCTGTTGGCTGTCCAGAGAGCTTGATCTTGGCATAATGTATTCAGCATATGATAGAAGTAAGTCCTTGACTTACAACCACAATTTGGGCCAGAATTGAGCCTTGGTGGAGCAGAGGGCTAATGCCTCCTTAAGTAACACCAGCTGCCTGCAATTAGTGCAGGTTCGCATCCCACCAGGCTCAAGGTTGACTCAGCGTTCCATCCTTCCGAGGTAGGTAAAATGAGGACCCAGATTGTTGGGGGCAGTAAGCTGACTTTGTAATAATGCCGCTTGGGGCATGCCCTAACAAGCAGGCATATACATAGAATAAAGGCTACTGCTAAGCTTGTAAGCCGCCCTGAGTCTTCGGAGAAGGGCGGGATATAAATGTAATAAAAATAAAAAAAATAAATAAAAATAAATTTCCACTGTTAAACAAGACAGTGGTCAACTGAGTCCTACAGATTTTTTGTTAAGTGAATCACTGCAGTTTTTAAGTGAATCACATGGTCATGAAAGAAATCCTTCTTCCCTCATTGACTTTGCTTGTCAGAAGCCAACTGGGAAGATTTCAAATGGTCAACATGTGACCCCCCCAGGACACCGTAACCATCGTAAATGATTTTCTCTGCATCATCTCTTGATTACTTTGCATCATCTCTTGATTTCTTTGCATCATCTCTTGAAGCAGTTTTAATGAAGTCTGTGTTTCGCTTTGAGCAGTGCTTATTTTTTCACATTGCAACATTGCTTCAGTAGATCCCTGTGTTGTTGGACTAGATTGTCCTACTGAGGGTGCAGAAGAGATTTTTTTCATAAGTCTGGTAGTGTTTGATGAACTCATTTTACAGCTTACAGTCTAAAGCCAAAACAGTTTAGTTTAGCCAAAATCAACAAAAGTAACTTTAAAAAGTCTTTTCCCTTGCAATCTCACAACAGGGCACTTTTATTATTTGCAGCTGTCTCCTCCAAGGTCACTGTTGTAAAAACATTTTTTCCATTTCTCACTATTTATTTATACTGTCATTTCTTCATTCGCCACTAGATGTCCTCAGCTTATTTACCAATGTCTGATGTTCTTTAGAAAGAGCACTTCCCCTTCTTTGTAGTTACTCGCTGCTTTTAACTTTAATGCTTCTGTGGGTCTTTACTTTTCAACCCTTTCCCATCAGGGGCTCAACATTTATAATCCTCAAGGAGAAGGAAAGAAAATTCTGGCTCACCCAGCCTTGGCACGCAGTTGAGAATCAGCTGTTTTGTGGTGCTTCCCTTCCTTCTGGAGACAACTAGGGCTGCCTTGGCTCACCTGGCAGCCTTTCCTCCGCTTTTTCAGAGTGGTCTGCAGTCCGCTTTGATCGGTCGCCACCTGATCTGAGTTCCTGAAGTATCTCTCCTTTTTTGTGGCCCTCCAAGGCAACTTTCCGACCCTTTAAGGGTCGCTAGGCGAAGAGAAACCAGACTGGAAAGCCGAGGCACTGACCTTTTTCCCAGTTGTCCCGTCGGCTGCCAAACAGGAAGTCTGTACTAGCCATTTCTATAGCAACAAGCCTACCTAATCAGCAAAAACAAAATCAAAGTTTCATTTTTTTCCCCATTGCAAGTACAAAATCTGAAAGCAATTTCCAAATGGAAACAAAATTAAGTATACATTCTCTTCTTTGGATAAAGTCAGTTTAACCGTCTCTGCTTCTCCTTGCTTTGGGGAATAGTATATGCTTCTCTCCGCGTAGCAGAGTGAGCGCCTCTTACTCGTCCCAGCTTCTGCCAACCTAGCAGTTCGAAAGCTCGTAAAAAGGCAAGTAGAAAAATAGGGACCACTACGATGGGAAGGTAACAGCGTTCCATGCGCCTTTGGCGTCTAGTCATGCCAGCCACATGACCACGGAGACGTCCTTGGAGAAGCGCTGGCTCTTCGGCTAGTCGGAAATGACTAGCACGCATGTGCGGGGGAACCTTTACGTTTATATGCTTCTGTTTACTCATTAATCTTTATCAATTGTCATTATTTCAGTTTTTTAACCCTAAAGGGAGAAAACACCTTTTCTAGTTTTTGATATTTTACAAACTATAAATTACTCAAATACTTAAAAAGGAAGAAAAGAAACTCCTTCATTAATGATGTCATTAATGGTCTTTATATTTAATCTGAGTTTCATTTTTTTATTATGGTTCTCTATTTTCATTACCAAAGTCTGCAGAACAGTTGGATTTTCAGCTGCTACTTTTGCTTTATAAGCAGTTTAGATTTTATTTTAATATGTTAACTGCTATCATTTTTCTATGTTTGGCTAAAAGACCTTTGATGAATTTTCTTTAGATTATAATTGTAAACTATCCTGAAAGATGGAAATATATGCATTTTTATAGGAATAAGCAAGTCGTGTGAAGAAGGTTCTGATAGGACATCAAGCAAGAGTAGTTGTCTTGCATGACACCTCTGGGTACCTCTGGATGGTTCCATTTCTTTGCTGGGGTTTCTTTCCTACCCACCCCGAAATGTCCTGAAACAGGTGGAACATAGAATCTGTTGTTCTCCAGAGGAAGGTAGCCAGCAGGCATGGAGGCCTTGTGTTGAGAGTCAGTCTGTAGCACTCTGAATCAACTTAGTTTGATTCCGTAGGAGAGGGATGGCTAGATTCAGGTTTGCCTGGCATATAAAAAATGGAAGACTTCACCTGTGTCTTCTGCTTCTAGCTCAACATTCATGTGGGGAACATTTCCTTGGTGGACCAGTTTGAGTGGGATATGTCTGAGAAGGAGAATTCCCCTGAGAAGTTTGCCCTGAAGCTGTGCTCAGAGCTTGGACTGGGTGGTGAGTTCGTCACCACCATCGCTTACAGCATCCGGGGGCAGCTGAGCTGGCATCAGAAGACATACGCCTTCAGGTATTTATGCTCTGATCCTGTCCCCAAGTGGGGGGATCTGAAGGATGATTTGTGGACCTCTAGGTATTGCTGAATATTTCCTTTGGCTGTGCTGCTCAGGACTGTTGGGAATAGACATTCTGAGAGGCACAGCTTTCCCACTCCTACCACGTGGAGTTCAGCTGTTGTGACTGCTAGAGGCTGTAATGCAGCATCTCTGCTTCCTTGCATCTGGGAGTCCAAGTGTCTTCCACAATCTGAAGCCAACTTGTCTGCTTAACTTCAGATCCAATTCCTCTGGATGTGGCAGTCCGTATAGGATGTGAGTGAGAATAAAAGGATGTGACCCCATATTCCAAGGTTTGGAGCTCAGGATTTGGTTATCCCTGATTCTTCTCTCTCATGTCATCCTGTTAGTGAGAATCCCCTGCCAACTGTGGAGATTGCCATTCGTAACACTGGCGATGCCGACCAGTGGTGCCCTCTGCTTGAAACCCTCACGGATGCAGAGATGGAGAAGAAAATCCGAGACCAAGACCGGAACACAAGGTACTGCCTGGCTTGTGGAATTATTTATTTTTTCTGCATGAGGTCAAATGTATTTCACCTAAAGTAGCCCCACAGGGAGATAGGTGGCAAATAAAATTAACAAATACAAGTTTAAAACTTTATGTCTTCCCAGTTGTTTCATAGATCTTAAAATTAGAATTAACTAGTTCTGACGACCAGAAGAAGGGTTAAGAGAAAGGTTCCCAGAGTCTTCAGATAAAGCTTTGGATGGCTCATGGATCACCAAACAATGTATGAAAATAATTTAATAAATACTACTTTAATAGTTCTAATAACAACAACAACAACAACAATGGATTGTCCCATTGATCCTGAGGAACCCTGGCTAATTGTGCCCTTGTGGTTTGCAGGGAGCTGGCCTTAAAAAATGTTCTTGTGCCATGGATTGTGCTGAATTCCATGTACTGAAATGGGAATGAGGAGTTGTTCCTATCTTCTCTTCCAGCCTATTTCCCAGTTTAAGCTGAAATTGTGCCAAGAATCTGCTGATGATGAGTCTTGTTCTCTTCTCTGCAGGCGCATGAGGCGTTTAGCCAACACAGCTCCAGCCTGGTAACCTCTGCAGAGGACCACTGCCCACCTGACTGACGCTCTGAAGGACTGGTCTCCTCCTTGAGGCCTGCAGCCCTCTCTGGACTAGCTGGGCAAGCCGGGGGGTCCCTTCTTTCCCCAGTCTCTACCTCTGGGGGTCCATTAAAGACAAATTATGGCAGCTGTCCGAAGCTTCTTATTCCCACGCCGAAATAACTTTTTAAATAAATAATCATTTGATTTCCATCAAGATGGAAGATTCATTTCCAGATTCCTTTGTCCCCAAATGTATACTAATTATTTTCCTTTTTTTCTCTGTCCGTGTGCCTAGCAATCAGTTTTTCTTTCCAATATTTGTGGAAAGGGGGGATCACTAAGCCACAATGTGGTGCATTTGGTTTTGGTGTAGCTTATTTTATGATCTCAGCTCATTTCTTTAGTAAATGGTGGTTACTAAAGTCGGCAACCCGTGGCTCCAGAGCCGCATGCGGCTCTTTCAGCCATCTCCTGTAGCTCCCAGTCCTCGGCCATGTACAGTGCAAAAAACAAAACAAATACGGGACTAAAAAAGTTCAACCAATCAACTCAAACCTCTCATGGGAAAAAAAACTTGTGAAGTTTGAATTGATTGGTTGAAGTTCTTTGGATTGTGGGACTGCCCACAAACCTTCTTCGGACTGCACATGGCAGCGGAGGAAGAGATGGGAGGACTGCTGAAAAGGTGAGCGGGTCGGTCAGATGGGGTGTGCGGGTGTGGTGGTGGTTTCTGAGCAGCATATGGAGTCTCGGGTGCTGCCAGACCCCCTCCTTCTTTTCCCCCTTTTCTCTCTGTGTGTGTGTGTGTGTGTGTGTCGGGCCCGTGGGGAACGGCTGGTAGGGAGGCGGCAGTCTGGCAATTTTCCCCCCCCCCCTCATTTGTGTGTGTGTCAGACCCGCGGGGAACAGGTGGTAGGGGGGTGGCAGTGTTTCCCCCCCTTGTGTGTATGTGTGTGTGTGTGTGTGTGACCTGCGGGGAACAGCTGGTTGGGAGGTGGCAGTCTGGCATTTTTCCCCCCCCTCGTTTGTGTGTGTGTGTGTGTGTTGGACCCGCGGGGAACGGCTGATAGGAAGGCAGCAGTCTGGCATTTTTTCCCCCTCGTTTGTGTGTGTGCATGTGTGTGTCGAACCCGCGGGGAACGGCAGGTAGGGAGGTGTCAGTCTGGCATTTCCCCCCCCCTCGTTTGTGTGTGTGTTGGACTTGCAGGGAACGGCAGGTAGGGAGGCGTCAGTCCGGTGTTTCCCCCCCCCCCTCCCCCCCGTGTGTGTGTGTTTGTGTTTGTGTGTGTGTGCTAGGAAGGCAAAGCCTGCCAGCTCCAGGCTGGCCTTTCCAGGAAAAGCTGCGTGCGGTCAAACTGTCAGGCCAGACATCCCTCCCCGCCCCTTCAGGCGGGTGAAAGCTAGGGGGAATTGATTCAACCTGGGACTTGACTGGAGACCGGACTCGTCACTTTGCCTTCTGGGCCAGGAAGGCGAGGATGCTGAGGAGAGGCTTCAGCCTGCGAAGCTCAGCTTACCTATCTCTCGCGCCTCGGCTCCTGCCTCCGCCAGTCCTGCGCAAACTCCCAGGCCGAATGGGAACTGCATGGTGCTGCCAGCAACTTTTCCTGCCCCCGCTTCCATCTCTCCCAGCTTAACTAGCCCATCATCTGCTGCAGCAGAAGCCAATGGCAGGCGTGGCCTCCCTTGATGTCGGACCCGCGGGGAATGGCTGCTATAGGTGGCTGGCGGCGTTTCCCCCCCCCCCCCCCGTGTGTGTTGGGCCCACAGGCTCAACACACAGAGACGCAAACACCAGACTGCCACCTCCCTAGTGCCCTAGCTTAGTGCCCTTGCGAGATATGGAGGTGTTCCAGGCTTGCGCTCCGCTCCCCTCCACTGTTGGTGACTCTACAGCTGGCCCCGACCTCCGCTGACTGGAGCCCATCGGCGGAGGTTGGAGCCGGTAGTACAGAGTTGTCAGCTGATCAGCGGCCCTGTGTATGCATCGTCCTGGGCTCACGGGAGCTCTGGCGACTCCGTAAGGCCGGCCCTGAACTTAATAATAATAATAATAATAATAATAAAGTTGGAAGGGACCTTGGAGGTCATCTAGTCCAACCCCCTGCTCAGGCAGGAAACCTTATACCATTTCAGACAAATGGCTGTCCAGTCTCTTCTTAAAAGCTTCCAGTGTTGGAGCATTCACCACCTCTGGAGGCAGGTTGTTCCACTGGTTAATTGTTCTAACTGTCAGGAAGTTTCTCCTTAGTTCTAGGTTGCTTCTCTCCTTGACTAGTTTCCATCCGTTGCTTCTTGTCCTGCTTTCAGGTGCTTTGGAGAATAGCTTGACTCCCTCTTCTTTGTGGCAGCCCCTGAGATATTGGAACACTGCTATCATGTCACCCCTCACTCTTCTCTTCGTTAAACTACACATACCCAATTCCAGCAACCGTTCCCTATATGTTTTGGCCTCCAGCCCCCTAATCATCTTTGTTGCTCTTCTCTGTACCCTTTCTAGAGTCTCAACATCTTTTTTACATCGTGGTGACCAAAACTGGATGCAGTATTCCAGATGTGGCCTTACCAAAGCATTGTAAAGTGGTATTAGTACTTCACTTGATCTTGATTCTATCCCTCTGTTAATGCAGCCTAGCACTGTGTTGGCTTTTTTGGCAGCTGCAGCACACTGCTGGCTCATATTGAAATGATTGTCTATTAAGACTCCGAGATCCCTCTCACAGTTACTGCTATTGAGCAAGGTACCACCTATACTATACCTGTGCATTTGATTTTTCCTGCCTAAATGTAGAACCTTACTTTTTTCACCATTGAATTTCATTTTGTTAGATAGTGCCCAGTGTTCGAGTCTGTCCAGATCCTTCTGTATCTTAAGCCTATCTTCTGGAGTATTGGCTATTCCTGCCAGCTTGGTGTCATCTGCAAATTTGATGAGTTCCCCATCTATCTCCTCATCCAAATCATTAATGAAGATATTGAAGAGCACTGGGCCCAGAACAGAGCCCTGGGGCACCCCACTACACACTTCCTTCCATGTAGATGCGGTACCATTGAGGACCACACGCTGAGTACGGCCTGTCAGCCAGCTACGAATCCATCTGGTGGTATATCTAACCCACATTTTTCTACCTTGTCAAGTAGTAGGTTGTGATCTACTTCACAAGTGGAAATTGAGGGAGATTGCCAGGAACACGAGATTGGCATTTCTCAGCCCGCACTGATCTCGTGCTCCTTACAGTCTCCCTTTCTTTGTTTCAGCTTGCTTTCTGTTGATCAGCGCGTGCGGAGAAACGCCCATTCCCTTTGCTGCACCATCCCAATTGCTTGCCTTGCAGTAAGGCAAGCAGTTGGGACAAAGACTCAAGTTTTGGTTTTTCTCCGTGCCCGCTGATCAGTGGGTGCGGAGAAACTCCCATTCCCTCTGCTGAGCCGTCCCAACTGCTTCCCTGGAGTACCTCCATATCTCGGCAAGGGATCTAAGCTGCCTCAAAAGCAGCCGCCACCACCGCCACCAACCTTTCTGTTTCTTCCGCCCAGCAGGCAGGCATTGCTACTCCTACTGCCAAAGACGGTCCAGTGTCTCGACAAGCGCACTTGGCCACCCCAACAGCAGCTGCCACCGGTGGGGCGATTGCTCCTTGAGGCTTGCTGCTGCCATGGGGGCCGGCATGGGGATTTGTTTCTGCGGAGGAGGCGGAGGCTGATGGAGATGCGACAGACCTCCAACATCTCTTTTGCCACCACCTCCACCGCTACTGTTGTCGGCTTCCGCTACAGCTGAACCCGGGCAGCCTCCTCCACCCCCAGCAGTGGCATCCAAGGATTCTCCGGTTTCATCAGAACCAAGCAGCAAGTGAAAAAGTTGGCAGTAGCGGGAGTTGTTTTAATTGCCAAGCATCCCCATGGAAATCAATGGAGGCGCCGCGGGTGGCCTTTTGATTGGTGAGTGAATGAGAGCGAAAGAGAAACGTTTTCGAGCAAAGTGTGAGTGAATGAGTGTGTGAAAGGCTTTTTAGAGCAAAAGTGAGGGAATGAGAGAGCCAGAGAAGCTTTTGCAAACAAAACATGAGTGAATGAGAACAAGAGAGAAGCTTTTCCAAGCAAAGGCGAGTGAATGAGCGGAGGGGGCAGGGCGGCTGCATGTCTTGCCTTAGGCTCCATTGTTGTCAAGCCTTCTTTTGCGCATTCATGTGCATGCGCACATGTGCGCATCCATTTTTTGCGGCTCCCAGTTTTTCCTTTTGTGAGGGAACCAGTTCCGAGTGGCTCTCACTATTTCAGGTTGCCAACCCCTGATCTAGGAACTCAGTTAATGGCTTGTTTTAGAAGTAATGTTTCTTCCTCTGTTGCCTGTCCATATGACAGTTTCTCTGAAGTGCTTAAGTTAACAAAATGAGCTTCCTGATGTTTCTGTTCTGGTTTACATGAGTCTCTTTTAAGCAACACCTGTTATGATCTGCTTTAGTATTTTACCCACTTCTGCAATTGCCAGAGACTTCTGATTATATTTTAATAAAAATTTCCAGTCTGACATAACAAATATTGAAATACTATGGGAATATTTTAGAAACTTTATAATGCTGGATTTAGAAAGGTTTATATTTTATATTATAAATATATTTATAAACTGCTGTGGACATGGCCTATCTGGATTTCAATGAAGTGTTTAATTCAGTTGCACATAACAAACTTATGAAAGGTTTTTCAGGCTTTGGCTTAACCACTGGGTGGTTCAATGGGTAGAAAGTTGGCTCAAGGATAGAGCCCAGGGTATGATTGTTAATGGGCCACTGTCTGAGACCTGTCACAAGCAGCCTACTCCCAAGCTTAGTTCTAGATCGTCTTCTGTTCAGCATTTAAATGATACAACAGAAAGGTTGCTAGGTAAGATTTGTCTTTTTGCTGATGACACAAAAATGTGTAATAAGAGTTGATGTTCCTGGGGATATTCGTAACATGGAAAATGATTTGGCATGGTTGGAAAATTGGTCAAAATGTAAACTGCAGTTCAGGGTTTTTAAATGTAAGATCATGCACTTGGGGGAAAAGAATCCTCTGGCAGGGTCCAGTATTGGGGGTCCAGTGTTGGACAGCAGAAGAAAACATGTAGTTGTGTTCATAGCAGATGACTGCAAAATGAGCAAACAGTGTGGCCAGGTAGCTATGAAGGCAAACAGAATTCTGGGATGTACCACTAGAAGGATCACCAGCAGGAAAAAGGAGGTCCTAATCCCACTATATAGAGCTTTAGTCAGACCCCATTTGGAACACTGTGTCCAGTTCTGGAGACCCTACTTTAAAAAAGTTATAAGACTGAGCAGGTCCGGAGATGGGCAACAAAAATGCAAGCTTTGAGGGATAAAACATCAGGAGAGATTGGAGGAACTGAATACATGTAGCTTGGAAGACAGAAGGGAAAGGGAGAGGGGACATAGTGTAACAAGATGGTGGGTTTGTTGTCACTGTGAGTTGGGGGGGCATGAAGGGAGGCTCAGCCAATCTCCCTGTACACATGTTGTACTTTGATAATAAAGACTCACTCATTCATTCATGATTTAAACCTTTAAATATATTAACCTTTCTAACCATGGCCCGGAGGTTGGGGACCCCTGTTCTAGAAGGCAGTAATTTTAGTATTAATCAAAACTCAAGAATATGGGGGCATAACCTCAAACTGACAGGAGGAAAATTCAAAAGACATATTCTTCACAGAAAGAATAGAGGAAGCTTGGAACCAGCTTCCAGCAGAGGTTGTAGCTTGATCATAAGTAACTTAATTTAAACGTGCTTGGGTTAAGTATATGTCCATCTGACAAAAATAAAAATAAAAGTTTAAAAATTAATATAAATAGAAAACAAAAATATTAAAAGGGCAGACTTGATAGCAATTGCACTTAGACTTGTATAGTGCTTCACAGCCCTCTCGTGAGTAGTTTACAATGTCAGTATTTTGCCCCCAACAATCTGGGTCCTCGTTTTACTGGCCTCAGAAGGGTGGAAAGCGGAGTCCTCCTTGAAAAGCTGTGGTGGCGCAGTGGTTAGAATGCAGTATTGCAGGCTAATTCTAGTGACTGCCAACTGCCAGCAGTTTGGCAGTTCTAGTCTCACCTGGTCAGCCTTTCATCCTTCTAAGGTCAGTAAAATGAGGACCCAGATTATTGGAGGCAACATGCTGACTGTAAACCCCACCCCACCCCCGCAGAGATGGCTGTAAAGCACTATGAAGCGGTATATAAGTCTAAGTGCTATTGCTATATAACCACCCTGGTGGCGTAGTGGTTAGAATGCAGATTGCAGGCTAATTCTGCCAACTGCCAGGAATTTGATTCTCATTGGCTCAAGGTTGATTCAACCGTCCATCCTTCCAAGGTCGATGAAATGATGACCCAGATTATTGGGGGCAACATGCTGACTGTTAAACACTCAGAGAGGGCTGTAAAGCACTGTGAAGCAATATTAAGTGCTATTGCTGCATTTGAGATGGTCAAGATTGAATTGCTGACAATGTGAATGCAGAGTCAGCCTGCAATGCCTGCACTGCACCACCACAGTTCCTGGTGATGGACCACCAGGTCTTTTTTTTACCATCAAGTTTTCTATGTAGGGCCTCCATATAAAATAGTAGCTGAGTAGATCTGCCTTTGGTTAGGACGGGTGGGGTGAGAGAGCACCAGGAAATCCCAGCATTAGGGTTGGCTAAATGGGTAAAAGGCAGGGCGAAGCCACATCTGCTGCTTTCTCAAAAAGTGTGTCTAATAGTCACCAGGAGTCCAGTCTGACTTGAACTCCCCACCTCACCCCCATAAAAGGGAATGCAGTGGTCTCTCACTGACTTGTATAAATGAGAGAGACTCCCTTTATCATCTCTGTCTCCCCTCCCCATCCAATAATGCTTTCCACGCTTTTTGCCATGTGGTAGAGTTGATATGAGAGTTTAGGCTGGGGCATACAGTTAAGGCAACCCCTCTGTCCCTCCTGAAATCTCAGGTTGGACTTGCCTGCACTGAATCAAATTCAGAGATCAAAGACCTGGAGACTAAAATGACAATGTGGAACCTTACCACAAGAAGGTTGAGGGGTTGGTGAACTGGTGTAAGGAAAACAGCCTTGTTTTAAATACCGGAAAAACCAGAGATCATTATTGATTTCAGAAAAGGCAGGCCCAGGCACACTTCTCTGTGCATTAATGATTCACCTGTGGAGATGGTTAGCAGCATCAAATTCCTGGGTGTGCCACAAACGAGTAGTCTGGCTTAGTTGCTCAACAGTGAGAAACTGGTGAAGGGGGCACAGCAGCACCTGCACTTTCTGCATTGCATGAGAAAAGTTCACCTTCCTTCTGTTCTTACCACTTTCTACTGGGGGATGATTGAGAGCATCCTGTCATACAGCATCACAGTCTGCTTTGGAAGCATCACTGCTTCAGACAGGAAGGCGGTGCAGAGTGATGATGATGGCCAAAAAGATCATTGGCAGTCCCTTCCATCCAGGACATAGCACAGAAGTGTTATTTGAACAGGGTCTGTAAGATTATCTGGGACACTGCTCATCCTCTTCACAACCTGTTTTCCTTGTTACCTTCTGGGAGGAAGCTTTGTGGTATCTGTAGCAGAACATCCAGATTCAGCCATAGTTTCATTCCATACAGCATTAACCTTGTCAACTCTCAGGCTTCCTCCTTCCGTTATATATTCAAGATGGACAGTATTTAATATTTTATTGTTACATATATGTAGGGGTGTGAGTCTATACATATGTTGTTTATAGTATGTTTTAGGTATGTGTCATGTATGTTTCACTTTGAGAACGGGCAACTAAATTTCATTTTTGATGTGTGCTGTTGTGCCCAGAGTAAAAAAAATGACAAGATTATCTTATCTAAAACATACAAAGAATGGCTGCAGGACTTGGATTTAATTAGTCTAAAGAAAAGAAACGGGAGACATGGCAGCAGTAATCTAGTATCTGAGGGGCTGTCACAAAGAAGAGAGGGTCACGTTATTCTCCAAAGCACCTGTCAGAACCCACCTCAACCCACATCTTAAGAAAGTAGAACTCTTGGAGACAGTTTCTCCAAGCAGGAACTTTTACTAAGAAATAGATAGCAGACATAATAGACAGGATCTGAGGGATTCCCTTACATCTCGATAATTTTAAAGTGCCCCCAAGCAAACCCCACCCCACAGTTCATTCGGTCATTTCTCTCCCTTGGGAATGGCAGAATCCAGGGGAAGATTAGATTTGGTTTTAGCACAGAGGAGATAGTTAGAAATAAAATATAAATGGATTCTGACATCCTGCCGCCCTTAAAAATAGGAGAGATCCACCTGTAGAGGAAACAGAAATATAGATGTTAGCCTGGTTTGTTGGGATATTCTGTATGAAACTTCTTTAGCAGCTTCAGTGCTGTGATGTGACGTTTATGGACCCACTCGTTTCCAAGCTAATAGGTATTGAATTGCTCTGTGATACTTTCTACAATCTAGGATTTCTTTTGTTCTCCTTCAACCATGATTGGAGGTTGGGGGGGATTTTTGACCATAAGGGTGACATTCCTTATGAAAATGAAAAATTAGGTGTATTTGCCTAGGATTTTTGGGTAGTTCTAATTCTACTGTTACTGGATTTATGATTCTTTTAATTGGAAAAGGTCCTATATATTTTGGTCCAAGATTTTTACAGGGCTGTAGGGATTTTAGGTATTTTGTAGATAAATATAACATTTTTCTTATACTGAATGGTGTGGGTTCGACTCTCTTTTTGTCTGGTTGTGCTTTGTATGCTTGCTAGCTTTGTGTAAAGCTTTCCTAATGATTGGCCAGGTGTTTTGCATTTGTGCAATCCATTCTTTCAGCGATGGGATTTCTGCTTCATTTGGGATTAGTTCTGGCATAGGGTTGAAACTTTGACCAGTGGCTATTTGAAAAGGAGTGTAGCCTGTGCAGGAGTGGACTGCATTATTGTAAGCAATTTCTGCGAAGGGGAGTAGTGGGTCTGTCCAATTTGTTTGCTAGAAATTAATAAAGCACCTTAAGTATTGCTCAAGTACTGAGTTTGAGCATTCTGACTGGCCGTTCCCCTGAGGATGATGACTAGATGACAGTCCCTGAGTGGTTCCTAAGAGGGATAAAAATTCCTTCCAAAATTTTGATGTAAATTGCACTCCTCTATCAGATATGATGCATTGGGATGCCCCATGCAGTCTGTAAATGTGCTGCACGAATAGTTTCGCTAAGATTTTTGCGGTGGGAATCTTGGCAAGGGATAAAATGCACTTGTTTGGAAAACAAATCCATAACTCCCCAGATGACAGTGTTTCCGTTGCTTTCTGGTAATTCCACTATAAAATCCTTGGATATTTCTTTCCTGGGGGCTGAGGGGTTCACCACTGGTTGTAACAGTCCAGACAACTTCCCTTGCAGCCTCTTAGCCGTTGCACACATTGGGCAGCTGGCCACATAGCTTTCTATGTCCTTTTTCATGAATGGCCATCAAAATTGTCTTTTAGTTAAATGTAAAGTTTTTACAAATCCAAAATGCCCTCCTGATTTCGTATCATGGCACAACTGCATGAAATTGATCCTCTGGGTGGCTGGTATACATAACCTCTCCCCCACTCAAGGTAGTCTGTCTTTGATTGTGCACACATGTCTATTTGTCTGGAATCATCTGTTTCCAAAGACTTTTGGAATTCGATTCCAGTTTGGCTACCCAGCTGCGGCTTTATTTTAGCTTGGGCCTTGGTGCTTACTGGTGCTGCCAGTAGTGGTTCGGGCATAAGTGGTTTAGAGTCAGTGGCTCATATGCTGTTGTATTAGGGCATGCAAGACAGTGAATCTGCCAGGAAATTCTTTCCCCTCGGCAAGTATTTAAGTGTGAAACGGAATTGGTGAAAGTGCTGAGACCAGCAGGCTTGCTTAGGAGTGAGGATGTTTTTTAGCACTTCCAAGTTTTTATGGTCTGTCCAGACCTGGAAGGGGATTTTATTTTTTTCAAGGTAATGACACCATGTAAGTAATGACCACCTCACAGTGTAAGCCTCCTTTTCCCACACAGCCCAATGTTGTTGTCAATGCTGCAAACATTGACATGTTTTTGCACTGACAATATATATTTAACTTTTGTATTTTGTATATTTATATCTGCCCTGTACACCGCCCTGAGTCCTTCGGGAGAAGGGCGGTATATAAATAAAATTAAATAAATAAATAAATAAATAAATATAAGAGGCAGACTTTTGCTTTAACTGTTTGGCTTTGAGTCACTAAAGTGCAGGAGGAATTCAACCCAGATGTTTTGAGAAGATAAGAGCGCGCTTCAGAAGGGAAGTGAAACTTCATGAGTTAAACTAATTGGTGAATGTGATTCATGACGTGTAATTAAGGGAGGTAGATTCTGTATAATTTGATGTGTAAAGGGGAAGAGAATTCAGATTCTGGCATCCACCCATGAGTGCTGATGCTCCATTTTTATTATTATAGATTTTTTTGCAATAAACAATCATGCAGTGTACTTTGATCTATCTCATTAATCAGAACCATGACATCATGCCAGAATCTTCTTTCTTTCAAACATCCTGGGAGTCCTGAGCCCCCGCCGCAGTCTCTAGTAAGGGAGATAAGCTGGCAAAGATTCAGGGAAGAATCTTCATCGTGGGAAGAGGAAGCCTGGCTGCTAATGAAACCTCAGAGGAGGGAGCAATAGACGGCTTGTTGTGGGAAGATGAGTTTGGGCAGATCTCCAACCCGCAGCAGCTAAGTAAGCCTATCTGGTCGTCAGGCTGGAACCACTCCAGTGGAGACTACAGATGCCTTGAGACTGCATTGCCAGAGTCTTCAAAAGCAGAATGGTGGAGAGCTACTAGACCATCTGCCACTGAGAATTTGGGTGAGTGGAAAATCCTGTCTGCAGACCAGACAGCCTGCCAGCCCCAGGAGTCCCCTCCAGGCCCTCCAGACCCCAGAGACAGAGGACCCCAGCCTGGGACCGCTGCAGCAATGGGAGGTTGGGGAACCCCCACAGTGAAAGGCCAGCAACCTCTGAGGTTGCCACAGCTAATAGAGGCCTTGCAACAGCTGGGGGTGGTGCAGAAGCCTGGAGAGCAGAAGCTGGTGGGGACGACAACAACAGCAAGGGTGGTAGCAGCAGGGCCCGAACCTGCAACCCCTGAACATACAGCAGGACCAGTGGGCGCAGCAGCAATGGGGGCCCTGGCAGTCGTTGAATCAACAACCAGGATGGGGCCAGCAACAATGGGGGCCTCAGCAACCAATGATGAGCCCACCTTTCAGAGCAACCTTCAATGGGGACCCAGAGAAACTGATTTTCTTCCTCAACCAAGTATGCTCTCACTTGAATCACTGGGCCCACCTCTACCTGGACCCAGGTGTTATGGTCAATGTGATTGCATCCAGCCTAGAGGGAGAAGCATCTGATTATATAACAAGTAAGCCCCTGATTTGGAGGACCTCCACCTCTTCCTCCTAGGGCTGAGGGAAAGATTTGAGGACCTGTCCATTGCCCTCAAAGCAGAAGAACAAATCCACAAGATAAAACAAGCTGGCCTGCCTGCCCTAGAGTATGTGCAGGAGTTTTGAAAGATGGCCAGTTGGATAGAGAGATGGCCTGAACAATCCATAATTCACCTTTTTAGAGAATGGTTAGACCACCTTTCTCAGGCATGTATCTACCGAGCTGTGCCTGATCAGCTGCATGAATGGTACCAGGCAGCAGTGAAATTAGATGTTCAGCTCACCCGCTATAAGAAGCCTCTCCTACCTGAAGCCAAGCCGAGGTCAGAACAACCCGAATGGCAATCACCCCCACAAAAATCTCCAGCTGCTGTGATGGCTGAAAGACCCAGGCCACCTATAGGCCCAGCAATTAAGTGTTTCCGGTGCAGACAGCAGGGACATCGAGCAGCGAAATGCCCAGTCCCCTTCCCCCCAACAAGAGAAAAGACCAGGACCAACATTTAGAAAGAGACCTGCACAATGGCTAATGGGAGAGAAATCCAACTGGATGATGCAGGAACCTGTTGCCCAGGTCACATCCTCCACATGGGAGGATGCTGGAATTCAGGCTTGATCCACCCCCGTTCTACCCTCTTTCGACAGTGACAATGAAGGAGAGAATGACCCAATGGTGAGCCGACATGTCCCACCTTTTTTACTACCTGCCAAGTTCATAATCCCTAAGTCGGGCGCGCAGGTATATTTAAAGGTGCTAGTTGATTCTGGATGCTCCCGATGCACCATTAGCTTGCCATTTGCCATGAAACTGGGAATACGAGCAAAACTGCTCTCTAAATCTGTGACGTTCGAGCAAGCTGATGGCTCCTTGATGGGAGGGACTTTAATAACGTATTTAACAGAGCCCCTACGCGAATTTATTTGCTTCCTGGTGGCCCCAAAAATGACTGGGACTGTGATCTTAGGATTAGCCCGATTGGACAAATGGAAGCTGTTTATATGGTGGGAGAAAGGAATGAGAACTGTGAGACTACCCATAAGGCCCCATCCCCCCATTGATTCAACAGATGTTACAGGGAATTTTAGCCCACCCAATGAGCGAGTGCACATGGCTGCTTCACGGCCACCAGGTGAGCCACTCATCCCCAGCGAGTACCAGCACCTAGCGGAGGCATTTAGTGAGAAAGAATGCGATACCTTGCCTCCTCACCGGCCCAATGATTTTTCCATTGAACTGTTGTCTGGGGCCAAACTTCCATGACCAAGAATGTACGCTATGTCTCCCCTTGAAATGGATGAGATGCAGCGATATGTGGATACAAACGTAGCGAGGGGATTCATTGAATGGGCCAAGTCTACTGTGGGAGCCCCTGTGTTGTTCAAAGAAAAAAAAGATGGGTCTATTTGTTTCTGCGTAGACTATAAGGGCCTTAACGCTGTGAGTGTGGAAAATAAATACCTCCTCCCCCTCCTGAAAGACTAACTCACCTGGCGAAGGGGAGTGTCTTCACTAAGTTAGACCTGAGAGAAGCCTATTACCGGGTGAGAATAAAGGAGGGGGATGAGTGGAAAACAGCCTTCAACTGCCCCTTGGGAAGCTACCAATTCAAAGTCATGCCATTTGGACTACAGGGGGCCCCAGCGGTATTTATGCAGTTGATTAATTGAGGTCCTAAATGATCATTTATACAAAGGGGTTCTGGTGTATCTTGATGACATTCTGATATTCAGTACGAATATGAGTGACCACATTAGACTGGTCGGAGAAGTGTTAAAGAAACTATTGAATACCAAACTTTATGTCAAATTGTCAAAATGTGAATTTTACCAAACCTGATTAGATTATCTTGACTATAGAATTTCCGATGAGGGCATCGAAATGGACCTAGCCAAAGTGAAAGCTATAATTGAATGGCAGCCCCCAAAGACTCGCAAACAGCTCCAGAGCTTCCTATGGTTTGCCCCAAAGACTCGCAAACAGCTCCAGAGCTTCCTATGGTTTGCCAACTTCTACCATCAATTCATTCCCTCTTTTGCCTCTTCTACCTTTTACAGAATTACTCATAACGGGCAAGGGAGGAGGAAAACCACAACCTGGCCAACCACTAGCATGGATTATGAGTTGTCAGAAAGCTTTTGAGAATTTAAAAAGACTATTTTCTGCTGAACCAGTTCTAAAGCACCCCTGCCCAGGGGAGCCCTTTGTAATTCAAGCAGATGAAGTGACGTAGCAGTCGGAGCTTTGTTACTGCAAAAGAATAAAAGTGGGGTCCTGCAACCTTGTGCCTACACCTCTAAGAAATTCACTGAAGGCGAGAAGAGATGGACAGTCTGGGAGAATGAGGCCTTTGCAATTAGGTGGGGCTATTAAACTGGCGACACTATTTAGAAGGGAGCAAGGTGCCTTTTGAAGTATGGACAGATCGCAAAAATTTAGAGGCACTAAAAACTTCCCGCAAATTGTCCCCAAAGCAAGTGTGATGGGCACAGTACTTTAACTGCTTTAATTTTACTCTAAAGTACATACCAGGAAGAAAAAACTTCCTAGCTGAAGCACTAACCCTATTGGCACAGTAAAAAAGTGGACGCGAAGAGGTCTACGAGGCAGTTCACAACCTGCGGCACAACTCACACCTCGCAGAACCCCTAATCCTGATGACCCTGGAATGAAGAAGATAAAACGAGACCTCCTCACCAATCAATGGTTCAAAGATAATCAAACCTCCCTAACATGCACGGATGGTTTGGCATATCTTTCATGGACAGACCATTATTTCCTGTGGTTGGGCCTCTGTTATGCCACTCCCCACTGCTGGGAGGCGGAACCGACCAGGTGGTTCCGCCCCAGGCGCCTGATGGACCCAGATAGGTTCCAAACGGCGCTTGGATTGATTCCTTCCTCCCTTTCCCACAGCCCGGTAGAGACCTTAGTTGACGCCTGACAACGGGCTACTTTGGAGGCTCTCGACCGTGTTGTGCCTTTGCGGCCTCTAACCCGGCGCAGATCCCGGCTCGCTCCTTGGTTCTCTGTAGACCTGCGGGAGATGAAGCGCCGGAGAAGGGGCTAGAGAGCATTTGGAGATCCAGTCGGTCCGAGTCTGACCGAACACAGTTAAGATCCTTTTCCAGATCTTATCTTGTGGCAATGGAGGTGGCGAAGCGTGTTCACTTTGCCACCCTCATTGCATCCGCAGATAACCACCCAGCCGCCCTGTTTAGGGTGACCCGCTCCCTTTTAAATCAGGGGTTGGGAGAGGACCCCTTGTGGGGACGGGCCGAGGAGTTTAGTGAGTATCTGGTGGGTAAAATCACTCAGATTCGGGCTGGCTTGGACTCTGACTGGGCAGTATCTGATGAGGGGGAAGCGATGGGTTTGGCCGATAATATTTGGGAAGAGTTTGACCCTGTGACTCCGGATGAAGTGGACAGGATCATGGGGAAATTAAGTGCCACCATGTGTTTGTTGGACCCGTGTCCCTCCTGGCTGGTTTATGCGGCTCGGGAGGTTACACGAGGCTGGCTCCTGGCAGTTATTAATGCTTCCTTGAGTGAGGGGTGCTTCCCTGCCGCCTTGAAAGAGGCGGTGGTAAGGCCCCCTCCTCAAGAAATCTGCCTTGGATCCAGCTATTTTAAATAACTTTTGTCCTGTCTCCAACCTTCGCTTCCTTGCGAAGGTTGTTGAGAGCGTGGTGGCACGGCAGCTCCCTTTGGTCCTGGAGGAAACTGAGTATCTGGATCCATACCAATCGGGTTTCAGGCCTGGGTATAGCACGGAGACGGCATTGGTCGTGCTGGTGGATGATCTCTGGCAGGCCCGAGACAGGGGTTATTCCTCTGTCCTGGTCCTATTAGACCTCTCAGCGGCTTTTGATATCATCAACCATGGTATCTTGCTGTGACGTCTTGAGGGGTTGGGAGTGGGAGGCACCGTTTTACGGTGGTTCTTCTCCTACCTCTTGGGCCGTTTGCAGACGGTGTTGGCAGGAGGGCAGAGGTCAATCCCTAGGCCCTTTAGTTGTGGGGTGCCTCAGGGGTCGGTACTCTCGCTCCTCCTGTTCAACATCTGTATGAAGCCACTGGGTGAGATCATCCATGGTTTTGGGGTGAGGTATCATCAATATGCTGATGATACCGAGCTTTTCATCTACACCCCGAACCAACCCAGTGATGCCCTCAATGTGATGTCCCGTTGCCTGGAAGTGGTACGGATTTGAATGGGGAAGAACAGGCTCCGGCTCAACCCAGCCAAGACTGAGTGGCTTTACATACTGGCATCTCAACTTGTCCAAGAGGTTCTATCTTTGGTTATGGGAGGAGAGGTGTTACCTCCTGTTGATAGGGCGCACAATTTAGGCATCCTCCTGGATACATGACTCAGTTTTGAAGATATTCTCATATTACACCCCTCCTGCGTGAGCTGCATTGGTTACCGGTTGTCTTCCGGGTGAGATTTAAGGTGCTGGTACTTAGCTTTAAAGCCCTACATGGCCTAGGCCCGGGATATTTGCAGAACCATTTGCTGCCGGGAACGACTTCCCATCGCCCAGTGCGCTCACACAGAGAGGGCCTCCTCAGGGTGCCGTCGGCTAGACAATGTCGGCTGGCGACCCCCAGAAGAGGGCCTTCTCTGTGGGAGCGCCAGCCCTGTGGAACCAACTCCCCCTTGAGCTCCGGATGACCCCGGATCTCTGGTCCTTTTGCCACGGCCTTAAAACATTCGTTTTTCATCAGGCTGACCTGGACTGACGACAGGGTTTTTTAAAATGTTTTTTTAATTTTTAATTGTTTAATTTAACTTATTTATTGGGGCTGTTTATTTAATTTCTTTTAACTTTTGTATTGTTGTTTTTATTGTTGTTAGTTGCCCTGAGTCCTTCGGGAGATAGGGCGGCATATAAGTCCTAAAAATAAATAAATAAATACAAGAGGGGGAAATTGTATCTACCTGAAGCCCTCCATCTCAATGCTCTCAGACACAGCCATGATGTAAAACAGGCTGGACACTTCAGATTTTTAAAAACCCTACACTTCATCCGCCGACAGTTTTGGTGGCCGGGGCTAAAACAAGATGTAGAAAACTATGTCAGGAGTTGTACTGTATGTGCCACCATGAAAATAATTCTAGGTAAAACCTCTGGGCTACTGCAGTCGGTGGCAAACCCTTCTCAACCATGGGAAGAAATAGCTATGCACTTTATTGTAGACCTACCCAAAAATAGAGGAAATACTGTCATCTGGACTGTGATACATCTGTTTTCAAAGCAGGCTTATTTTATCGCCTGTAAAGGACTCCCATTTGCACGACTGACTAAATTGTTCCTGAAACATATCTACCGTCTGCATGGCACCCCTAAGCGAATAATTTCAGATAGAGGAGTGCAGTTCACAGTGAAATTTTGGAGGAATTTGCTTAAATTAATTGGATCATCTCAAGGCTTATCTGCTTTTCATCCAGCTACCAATGGGGCTGCAGAATCCACTAACAAAATGGTGGAACAATATCTCAGATGCTATGTTTCCTACCAACAGGCAAACTGGACTGACTTCCTCCCTTTCGCCGAGGTTGCCTACAATAATTCTGTTCACAGCAGCTCTGCCTACACACCTTTCAGAGTAGCCACAGGAAAAGAGTTCAGCCCGATGCCTGACTACCCTCAGGTGCCCTCTGTTTCCCAGACACTTGATCAGTGGGTGAGGGTGTGGAAAGAGGTTTGGAGAAACACGAAAATGGCATTAAAAAAAGACTTCTGAGGCTTATAAAAAGCAGGCTGATAAAAAGAGGGGTCCCCAAAGAACATTCCAAGTTGGGGAAAAGGTTTATCTGTCAACTAAATATTTACGACTCAAATTACCCAGCAAGAAATTAGGACCAAAATTCTTGGGGACTTTCCCCATTGTGAGAATCATCAACCTGATCATGGTAGAATTGAAGCTCCCCAGATTTTTGGGGAAAATTTGCCTGGTTTTCCATTGTAGCTTAGTGAAACCTTTTTGGGCCTCCACTTTAAGACCTCCCCCTAAGAAAGCACCCGGACCCCTCTTAGTAGTGGGTCAGACCGTTATGAAGTGAAACATATTCTTGACTCTAGAATCTTTAAGAGAAAATTGCAGTACCTAGTACAATAGAAGGGATACCCATTGTCTGAAGCCATTGGGTGAAATCTAGCAATGTGAAAGCTGACAGACTTATCAAAAAGTTTTATGAGAAACACCCCAACAAACCAAAAGCCAGCTCCTAACTTGTGTTGTTTACAGGATCAATAGTCAAGCTATTCTCCAAAGCACCTGAAAGCAGGATAAGAAGCAACCGATGGAAACTAGTCAAGGAGAGAAGCAACCTTAGAACTAAGGAGAAACTTCCAGTTAGAACAATTAACCAGTGGAACAACCTGCCTCCAGAAGTGATGAATGCTCCCACACTTTTAAGTTTTTAAGAAGAGACTGGACAGCCATTTGCCTGAAATGGTATAGGGTTTCCTGCCTGAGCAGGGGGTTGGACTAGATGATTTCCAAGGTCCCTTCCAACTACTACTACTACTACTACTACTGCTACTACTTCTTTTTTTTTATTATTTTAATCCCATTTATATCCTGCCCTTCTCCGAAGACTCAGGGCGGCTTATAATCTAAGCACAAATCAAATC
>JAKJMR010000353.1:304194-341340 GCA_024449315.1 Daboia siamensis | reverse complement strand
TAGACAGGATCTGAGGGATTCCCTTACATCTTGATAATTTTAAAATGCCCCCGAGCCAATCCCACCCCACAATTCATTTGGTCAGTTCCAGATCAGCCAATCTCCAGGTGGTAAGTCCATCGTGGGAAAGGAAAGATAACATCAATCTGGTTCCGTTTGCAGCACGATCATTTCCACAGCTCCTCACATTTCCTTTGGAGAAAAAAACCAGATCCTGGAGGAGGTTATGCATTCATTATATTGAATGCTCATTTATGTTTATTATATTTTGATATCTCTGCAACAGTTTTCTGATTTTCATTGTTACATGTTTCATTCTTTTTTCTTTTAGTACAGATTGAGTTTAATTTCATTGATCTAGTGGTTAAAGCTTTGGTTCGGTCTTAGGCAGCAAAGCTGGCTGGGTGACTTTGGGCCAGTTTTTCTCAACCCAACTCACCTCAGAGGCAAATAGTTGTGGAGAAAATAGGAGAGAGGGAGGAGATTTAGATATGTTCACCATCTTGAGTTATTTTATAAAAACAATAAAGGTGAAACATTTGTGATAATTACCCCTTGTGATTTCCCTCATTTACCCTTTTCTGCCCATGCCCAGCTGGCATGATCATTTGCTGTGGAAGGGCCTTTGCATGGACTGTTCTGTGTTGAGGCTGTTTTTGGAATTTGGGTTTGTAGAACTTGGGTGGAGGGTCTTCTCTTGTTGCTTCTGATACTCCTTCGGGTTCATTGATCCCACAGAGCCCTAATGCTTGACTTTGTCTTGAGATGTTGTCATTGGTAAACCAAGGATTGTAGTTTCTTATTATTCATGAACCCAGCCAGTTATTGATTGAAAAGCAAAGGGGTTGCCAGCCATTCATCTCCGCAGATGACTACACTGACTTAGTAGGGAAGAGCAGAAAATATGTACCTTTTCCTTAGGGCAGAACTGCGTGGTAGGAAATAATGTAGAGACCAATGGAAGGTTTACAACAAAGCTATCTTCTTTCCTGTTTCTGCTAATAGAAGGCAGAAAAAAGTGGGCAAATATCCATTGTAGTTGTTTCTATTCTTGATTTAAATGTAGTTTAGAGAGCAAAAAGCATGTTTTATCAGAGAGTGCATGGTGCTTGAACCAGAATCCCTAGTAATATTTGTTTCTCCTTTCTAAAAGTCCCGTCTGTTGTGATTTTGACCTGGGTATGAAAAATACTGAGGAGAAGGACTGGGGGCAACATGTTAGCAGCCTTGCGGTACTCAAGGGGTTCTCACAGAGAAGAGGGGCTCAACCACTTCTCCAATGCACCAGAGGCAAGACAAGAAGTAATGGCTAGAAGAAGTTGTGGGCACACCATCACTGGAGGTTTTCAAGAAGAGAATGAAGGACCCAGATTGTTGGGGCAATAAGCTGACTTTGTAAAAATGCTGTTTGGGGGGTGGGGGCCGAAAGCCCTAATAAGCAGGCATATACATAGAATGAAGGCTATTGCTAAGCACATTGATTTGTGCTTCTTAGATTGTAAGCCGCCCTGAGTCTTCGGAGAAGGGCAGGATATAAATGGGATTAAAAATAAATAAATAAATAAATAAATAAATAAATTTGTCCAGAATTGTATGGTGTCTTCTGCCATGGATAGGAGGTTGGACTGGAAGACTCCATGTCCCTTCCAACCTTGTTTTTTTATTGTTCTGCTTTGTCTTTAACTTCCTCAGAAGCATGAGTTACTGTGCGTGTTTGTAACATCTCCTCCTCTGGCCTAGGAAAAGAGCACTCTAGTCAAAGGTGTATGGTTAATGATGTGTAACTCACAGGACAGGAAACTGGAGTGTAAAAATTTACAGCTTAAAATACAGAAAGGTCAACAGGATCTTACAAAATCCACTTACAAATTGTTCCTGTGGGCTATGGTCTTACTGTCCCAAATAGAGAGGCAGCATGGTAGAGAGGTTAATATTTGACACTTGCTCTCTCTCCCCAATTTCAATTCATCATGTATTATCTGAATTGCAAATTACCTTGATCATATCCAGCAATTGCAAACCTCTAGTACTGGTAGGTAATGGAACAACAGACCTGTGGAAAGCCCTGTTCAAGACCACCTTTGGCCATGAAAGTTTTGGGAGCTTTCAGCCCAATCTGCCTTACAGAGTTGTGGGAATGCTCTATATGAAAGTCAGGTTGTAAGTGAGTGAATTATGAGCTGGAAGATGATATAGGCCAAGGCTCACATTCTAGCAGAAGCCCCCAAAGACCCCCTGCCTTTGTTTCATGGCTGTGGTCATGCTGTAAAGGGCATGTAAGCAGCAAAATCCACACATGAAAGGCCGGGCATCAGTCCCATTAAGAGCCGCTTAGGAATTAACCCCATTGATTCTGACATCAACACTAGTAGACCTTGCTTGCTCTTCAGCCGATTGGTAAACCTGGTTATTCACAGCAAAAGTGGAGGGGCTTCAGAACAACATCTCCTGGTCTGTAGGCATCTGGTCCTCTTGCCCCTTACTGCCGCCACCTCCCAGTTCAGTGGAAACTTTCAGAGCAGCTTCCCACCTGCCAAGCTAAATGTTTGCATCATGGTGTAACGGGTGACTAAACACACATTCCTAACTTAGAGATTCAGACAGTCATCCAGCATTCTTCCCAAAGGATTCAACAGACTGGCCGGGTGCAAATCTCAAGCAGAATGAGCACACTTCAGCAAGTGGTACAGTTTTAAGTTTTATTTTTGGGATCAGCTGGTTGGCTTAGCTATTCTTCCTGGAATCCATGGGACATAGATGGGTGGTCACTCCTCTCTTTTCTGGGGAAGCCCAGGGGTTGCAGGGGGAACCTTGCCACACTGTCGTGAGCAATAAGAGCTACTTCCCAAAGCAACAAGACAGCCACAATCTGCTGGGGAGTGGGGGAGGGTTGCTCTTCAAGGGAAACAACTTGTTGAAAAACAAGTTGAAAAACTTGTGAAGGGAAACAGCGCCTGCAGTTACAATTTTTAAAAGTTGGCTAAGCATCTGCTTTGCTGCAATAATGCCAATGCTGATTGCTCCAAGACAAAAAATGGCAGAGGTTTCATTCTTCTGACAGCTGTTAGGAAATGGTCCCTGTAGCAAGACTTGGAGGTCAGTGAGCAGATTCAGAGATTTAACATTAAAACTTAGAATAATGTGGTTGCATAAAGTTGACACCAATAAACTAATACTTTGCTGAAGAACCTTTTGATTTTATGAGAGCATTCAGTCTTTTGGGGTAGGTGTCTCAGCGTAGCATGTCTTGCCTTGGGAATCGGGTTCCAGATTGGTCTGATCGCAAGGGCATCTCTTGTGAACAGCCCTTTTCAGGTCACCTCACAGATTTTCAAGTAGATTCAAGTCTGGCCTCTGTTTGGGCATTCCAAAACTTTGATCTTCTTCTGATGAAGCCATTCTTTTGCTGATTTGGAGGTATGCTTTGGGTCATTGTCATGCTGAAAGATGACATTCCTTGTCAGCTGCCTCAACTTGGTCAGTTACAAAAGAAAGACTCTCAGGCCCATGGTTAGCCAAATGTACACTTTACTAAAGCCAAATGGTGACAGAAGAAGCAAAGCTAGATCCAGGGTTTTCATGCTTTGGGCATTCTTAACTTAGTTAACTTTCTCTTAGTTCCATCCACCTGCCTGGTTATCAGAGAGTCCAATTGGGTGCTAACAAATTGTTTGGGTAACAGGTCCTATCTGTGGACTAGTTGCTCTGCATTCCTTTACATGACCTTGAAATGCCTGGCGATTCTCATGCGATGGCAAGATGCATGATTTTGATTCCTCATACTAATCCTACCAGTGATCTTCCCCTTCGGTTGCATATGGTAGGCTGTCAGTAGGCAATGCATAACATAGCAGAATGGCAGCCCTGATATTCCTTTTCATCATTCTAGTAGAGGCCTGAAAGTTTTGTTCCAAAATTGATTGACGTTTGGAACTGTTCATCTGTTTCTCCTCCTTGACTAAAGTACCAGTTCCAGGTGAAGAAAAGCAGCTCCAAAGATAATGCTTTTTTTAATAAAAGTTTTATTTTCTAATATTACATTTAAATATTTAAAAAGCAACATGGTGGCTGAGTTAATAATTTAATAATATACAAGTATCTTTAGTACAAGTCTCAAACTAATATATTAAATATTTCCTCTCTTTTCCCCCTTAGTATTTACTGTCTCATGTTTAAACTAATACAATTCTTATTATATCAATTAAATAAAAATAACATTCTTACACTTATCAGTAATTTTTAGCTTCTACATATCCTGGTTATTTTAACATTCAGTCAATAATTGTCCTAATTAGTTTTCCCCAATTTTTAGTTTTCCCATTAATATTTAAAATTAACATTTAATATTTAAAATTTCCAAGTTTTAAATAACCAAAGTTCCCTTTATCACAATTCATCACAAAATCTAATGTTCAGGATACACTTCATCTATTTGAATATGTTCTATTTCTCACTACCTTACATCAACTCCAAGCGGTGATGCGCTCCGACCCTCTGATTTTGGCCAGTGGTACCGGATGAGCAGCCACCTGAGCTCAGGCTCGTGTATTTCAATGCCAGGTCCGTAATGAATAAGGCTCCTCTCATTCGTGAGCTGATTGAGGAGGAGCACACAGACCTGGCTTGCATTATGGAGACCTGGTTGGGCCCAGAGGGCGGGGTCCCCCTGGTTGATCTTTGCCCATCAGGCTTCCGGGTGCTGCACCAGCCTCAGGCTCAGGGTAGGGGCGGTGGAGTGGCAGTAGTTGTGAGGGAGACCTTATGTCCGCGGGAGGCCACCATAGTCCAGATAGTCGGGTGTGAGTCCCTTCTCCTGAGATGTGGCCCTAGAGCTCAGTTGGGCTTGCTGCTGGTGTACTTTTCGCCTAATCGCGTAGCAGCAGCCCTGCCTGAGCTTCTCGATATCCTTTCAGGGTTGGTGGTTGAGTCCCCCAAACTTATAGTTTTGGGTGACTTTAACCTACCATCCCTGGGAGGATCATCTGAGTTAGCTCGGGAGTTTATGGCTTCCATGACGGCCATGGACCTGATGCAGGTTATTCAGGGCCCAACTCATGGGGGGGGGGGTGTCATACGCTCGATTTGGTTTTTCTATTTGGACGGTGGTTAGATGATCTTGGGGGGGGGGTTTCCCCAATTATTACACCCCTGTCATGGACCGATCATCATCTCCTGCGGTTGGTCTTCCGTTTTGCTACTCCCCGTCGTGGGGTTGTTAAGCCAATGAGATGGTTCCGTCCTAGGCGCCTGATGGACCCTGAGCGGTTTCAGGCAGTGCTTGGGCCCCCACCTGCCTCCTTTGCCCACAGCTCGGTCGATGCCCTAGTGGAAGCCTGGGAAAAGGTGGCCACAGAGGCACTTGACCAAGTTGTACACATGCGGCCCTTGACCCGGCGCAGATCCCAATGGACTCCATTGTTTTCCATGGAGCTCCGGGAGATGAAGCATCGGAGACGGGCCTAGAGAGCTGTTGGAGATCTAGCCGATCCGAATCTGACCGGTTACGACTAAGGTTGTTTACGAGAACTTATCTCGCGGCGATGAGGGTGGCAAGGTCTAACCACTTTGCCACTCTCATTGCGTCCGCAGATAATCGCCCCGCCGCCCTGTTTACAGTAACTAAAGGTCGACCTTGAGGCCTCTCATTTGTGTAGTCTCTCAGGGATCGGTCCTCTCACCTCTCCTGTTCAACATCTACATGAAGCCACTGGGTGAGATCATTCGTGGTTTTGGAGTTGGGTATCATCAGTATGCTGATGATACCCAGCTTTTTATTTCGACCCCAAAACACCCCAGTGATGCCCTCGACGTGATGTCCCGCTGCCTGGAGGCAGTCCGGGTCTGGATGGGGAGGAACAGGCTTCGGCTCAACCCTGACAAGACTGAGCGGCTGTTCGTGCTGGCATCCTGGGAAATTCCGATTATTCCATCTCTGGCCATGGGGGGTGAGCTATTACCTCCCGTAGATAGGGCACGCAACTTGGAGGTCCTTCTAGATTCACAGCTCTCTTTGGAAGAGCATATTGGAGCTGTGACTAGGGGGGCCTTTGCCCAGGTCCGCCTGGTGTGCCAGTTGCGACCCTATCTGGACCGGGATGCCTTGCGTACAGTCACTCATGCGCTCGTGACCTCTCGTCTAGACTACTGTAATGCTCTCTACATGGGGCTGCCCTTGAAGTCCACTCGGAGGCTTCAACTGGTGCAGAATGCAGCCGCGCGAATTGTACTGGGAGTTTCCCCGATACTCCCATGTTACACCCTTGCTCCACGAGCTGCATTGGCTGCCGGTTGCCCTCCGGGTGAAATTCAAGGTGTTGGTAATGACTTACAAAGCCCTACATGGCATGGGTCTGGATTACCTACGGCAACACCTGTGGCCAACGTCAACTTTCCTCCGTCCAGTGCGCTCCCACAGAGAGGGCCTCCTCAGGGTGCCTCCGATCAAAGAATGCCGATTGGTGGCCCCCAGGGGGAGGGCGTTCTCTGTGGGCGCGCCAGACCTGTGGAACCACTTGCCGGTTGAGCTCCGGTTGGCCCCCGACCTTCGCTCCTTCCGGCGCGATCTAAAAACGTATTTATTTGAGCAATCTGACCTGGTCTGATGGGTTAGGGTTGGGGTTTTAAACATGTTTTTAATTATTGTGTTAAATTTTAAATTTGGGCATTATACTTAATGGTATTTTAACTTTTATATTCTGTTTTTTATATTTATTGCCCTGTACACCGCCCTGAGTCCTTCGGGAGAAGGGCGGTATAAAAATATAATAAATAAAAAAATATAATAAATAATAATACAATATAATATTCTTATTTTCTATTAATTTCCAAATATCTTAGATTTATTAACCAAAATTTCTCATTTCAACATTAAATACTTCCTCTCTTTCTCTTGATGTCTACTATCTCATATTTAAGCTAGTATTTTTTATTATAACAGCTAAGTAAAAATATATTTATTACATTTATCAATAGATTTTTACCTTACATATATCTTAATTACTTTTACATTCAACCTTTATAAAAAAATCAATATTCAAATTTAACTTTTAATATTTATACTTCCAAGTTTTAAATGACCAACGTTTTCTTTATCTCAGGTCATAACAAAATCTAGTATTCAAAGTACACATCTTGTCTATTGAGTATGTTCTATTTTAATTCTCACTAATAAGTCAAAACCCCAATTTTTTTCAGCCTTATTCTAGCTTTCTTTCTTTGCCAACTCACCTTCTATGTCTGTGCTTTTAAGTCATCAAATAAGAAGCCCGCAATATTAAACCCAGCAATATTAAACCCAGCAATATTAAACCCAGCAATATTAAACAACTTTCGTCCGATCTCCAACCTTCGCTTTCTTGCGAAGGTTGTTGAGAGCGTGGTGGCGCAGCAACTCCCTCTGTTCTTGGATGAAGCTGATTATCTAGACCCGTACCAATCGGGTTTCAGGCCCGGGTACAGCATGGAGACGGCATTGGTCGCGCTGGTGAATGATCTCTGGCGGGCTCGGGACAGGGGTTGTTCCTCTGTTCTAGTTCTTTTAGACCTCTCAGCAACTTTTGATACCATCGACCATGGTATCTTGCTGCGACGTCTCAGGGGGTTGGGAGTGGGAGGCACAGTTTTTCAGTGGTTCTCCTCCTACCTTCTGGGACGTTCGCAGTCAGTGTTGACAGGAGGGCAGAGGTCGACCTTGAGGCCTCTCGTTTGTGGAGTTCCTCAGGGATCGGTCCTCTTGCCTCTTCTGTTCAACATCTATATGAAGCCACTGGGTGAGATCATTCATCGTTTTGGAGTTGGGTATCATCAGTATGCTGATGATACCCAGCTTTTTATTTCGACCCCAAACTACCCCAGTGATGCCCTCGATGTGATGTCCCGTTGCCTGGAGGCGGTCCGGGTCTGGATGGGGAGGAACAGGCTTCGGCTCAACCCCGACAAGACTGAGTGGCTGTTCGTGCCGGCATCCCAGGAAATTCAGTTTACTCCATTTTTTGTTATGGGGGGTGAGCTATTACCCCCCGTAGATAGGGCGCGCAACTTGGGGGTCCTCCTAGATTCACAACTCTTGTTTGAAGACCATATTGGAGCTGTGACTAGGGGGGCCTTTGCCCAGGTTCGCCTGGTGCACCAGTTGCGGCCCTACCTGGACTGGGATGCCCTACGTACAGTCACTCATGCGCTCGTGACCTCTCATCTGGACTACTGTAATGCTCTCTACATGGGGCTACCCTTGAAGACCACTCGGAGGCTCCAACTGGTGCAGAATACAGCCGCGCGAGTTGTGCTGGGAGTTTCCTGATACTCCCATGTTACACCTTTACTCCGCGAGCTGCATTGGCTGCCAGTTGTCCTCCGGGTGAGATTCAAGGTGTTAGTAATGACCTATAAAGCCCTACATGGCATGGGTCCGGATTATCTACGGCAACACCTGCGGCCGGCGTCAACGTCCCTCCGTCCAGTGCGCTCCCACAGAGAGGGTCTCCTCAGGGTGCCTCCGATCAAAGAATGTCGATTGGTGGCCCCCAGGGGAAGGGCGTTCTCTGTGGGCGCGCCAGACCTTTGGAACCGCTTGCCGGTGGAGCTCCGGATGGCTCCTGATCTTCGCTCCTTCCGGCGCGATCTAAAAACTTATTTATTCGGGACGGGATTTTAAATAATTTTAATTATTGTTATTGTTTTATATTGGGCATTACATTTAATTGTTTTTTAACTTTTGTATTCTGTTTTTTAGATATTTATTGCCCTGTTCACTGCCCTGAGTCCTTCGGGAGAAGGGCGGTATACAAATTAAATAAATAAAATAAATAAATAAATAGATCTCCCTTTGTTATTATATATATTGTTTGAACTAGAAAAGGCCATCCAAACTAACAAATCATCTCTCATTTTTTCCATCTCGGCGTAGTTGTCCTGAAATGTTTATCTTCCCTTCAGTCTGTTCTTCTTCTTGATCCTCAGGTTTATTCTGGTTTATATATCATGGTCTGAGCCACAGTCAGCTCCTGGTCTTGTTTTTACTATGTAGAGCTTCTCCATCTTTGGCTACAGAGTACATTGTCAATCTGATTTCTGTGTTGACCGTCTGGTGATGTCCATGTGTAGAGCCGTCTCTTGGGTTGTTGGAAGAGAGTGTTTGCTATGACCATCGTATTCTCTTGACAAAATTCTATCAGCCTGTGCCCTGCTTCATTTTGTACTCCAAGGCCAAACTTGCCTGTTATTCTGGTTATCTTTTGCTTCCTACTTTAGCATTCCAATCCCCCATGATGATAAGGACATCATTTTTTGGTGTTAGTTCTTTAAGGTGCTGTAGGGCTTCATAGAACCGTTCAATTTCATCCTCTTCAGCACCGGTGGTTGGGGCATAGACTTGAATGGTTTGCTTTGGATTCGAACTGAGATCATTCTGTCATTTTGGAGATTGTATCCCAGTATTGCTTTTCCTACTCTTTTATTGACTATGAAGGCTACTCCATTTCTTCTGAGGGATTCTTGCCCGCAGTAGTATACCTGATGGTCATCTGAATTAAATTCACCCATTCCTGTCCATTTTAGTTCGCTGATTCCTAAGATGTCAATGTTCAGTCTTGTCATCTCTTGTTTGACCATGTCCAGTTTGCCTTGATTCATGGATCTTACATTCCAGGTTCCTTTGGAGAAAAAATCTTTACAGCATTGGACTTTCCTTTCACCACCAGACACATCCACAGCTGAGCGTCCTTTCGGCTTTGGCCCAGTCGCTTCATTCTTTCTGGTGGTACTAGTACTAGCCCTCTGGTCTTCCCCAGTAGCACATTGGACGCCTTCCGACCTGAGGGGCTCATCTTCCAGTGTCATATTGTTTTGCCTTTTGGTACTGTCCATAGGGTTTTCATGGCAAAGATACTGGAGTGGGTTGCCATTTCCTTTTCCAGTGGATCATGTTTTGTCAGAACACTGTCCGTTTTGGGTGGCTCTGCATGGCATAGCTCATAGCTTCATTGAATTACGCAAGCCCCTTCACCACGACAAGGCAGTAATCCATGAAGGCTGTTTTAACCAGTTGTAAATCACCTGATGTCAGAGGGTGGGTCAAGATGAGAGATGAGGGGGGGGGGGGAGAGAAAACACTTAAACAAAAAGAATTGATTCCAAACACTGAGATACGCAAATAGAAGAGTGTCAACTACTAGATGCAAGTGAAATACAATTCACAAAAGTCCATGGCTGATGCTGGAGTAACTTCTCCCGGCTGTTTTGCAGCAAACTCCCCTTCTATCACCTGAAACTCTTTCAGTGTCACTACCCTCCTCTTCATAAACCACCCTAGGATTTCATTCCCAGTCAGTCCATCTTTCCTGGTGAGCTCCTGTCCAGCAGATGTACTGCAGCATCTGCCATGCAGCATCTGCCCCATTTCTCTGCTTTTCCTGCTTCTCCTAGACCCAGGACACGGAAGTGCCACCATCCAGGGAGCTTCCAGTATCTTCCCCCTTCTTGCCTGGATGCTTGTGGTCTTGGAGCATCATCTGCTTTCCTTAAAAGCCATGGCCTTGGTACAGACCAGCTGCTTTCCTTAGGACAGGCACTTCAGTAGGCCACTCACAGAATCCCTGAGAGTTGGACAAAGCATAAATTTAAATTTATTTCTCTGTTTATACAATAAATTTGTTAAGCTGCCCATCTCAACAATTGACTCTGGGTGGCAAACAATATTAAATAAAAATAAAAGCAATGACAACCATAAGAACAAAAATTAAATTATGCAAATGCAGCTAGGAAATGGGACTTGTCATGCTCAGACGCCTGGCTTGGCACAGAGCTAGGTCTTAGGACTTACAAAAGGCCAGCAGATTGGGTGAGCTATCCTGATCTCTGGAGTGAGAATGTTCTGTAGGGTGATGTGAAGGCAGAAAAGTATTTTCTGGGCACCCCAAGTAGCACTAGCACTAGCACTTAAGACTTATATCCTGCTTCACAGTGCTTCACAGCCCTCTCTAAGCAGTTTACAGAGTCAACCTCTTGCCCCCAACAATCTGGGTCCTCATTTTACCAACCTCAGAAGGACGGAAGGCTGAGTCAACCTTGAGTCAGTGAGACTCCAGCTGCCAAACTGCAGGCAGCCGGCAGTCAGCAGAAGTAGCCTGCGGTACTGCATTCTAATCCCTGCACCAGGATTAGCTGGCAGGACCCAAAGTGCTGGACTGGATTGGACAGGTCCCCAGAGAATAATATTATTTACTATTATTACTATAGTAATATTATTTACTATGTCTTATTGCTTAGCCATAGGTGCTATGCCCCAGGTATTTCATTGATAGCAAAAAATTAAAATGTTAACTATATTCTGGGCAAAAAAAAAAGGAATCTTCAATCTATGAAAAACTCTGGAGATACAGCATCTCCTTTGGTCTGTGCTATTTTCTAAGGTTGCCCCAGTGCTTACACTATGCCCCACTCCATCTGTTGGCCTGTAAAGGGCGAGATGTTAGGGGGGAGCCAGGTGGTTGATGGCTGACGGGGGGGGGGGGGGGGGTGGGATAAGAAAAGGGGGGGGGAACCTTTTAAGACCCTGAGTCCCCCAAACCCCCCCCCCCCTGTATTGTTCGGCGGGTTCACGGTTAGAAAAAGGACAGGAGGCTTGAGTGAGATCAGCTGTTTATTCGTCTCCTCAGGAACAACTTTATTGCGTTTCAAACCCCCTTATATAGTCCTGCTGGCGGACTCCTGGCCAACCCCTGTTCGGGGATTCTCCCGCTGCTTCTGCTCAACCAATCCCTGCCGACCGCATGTAGAGCTGTCAGGTCACAGCTGTTATCAGTAGCTGTCAGTGGTAGCCGCGTGTGGAGCTGTCAGCGGGAGCCGCGTGTAGAGCTGTCAGCTGTCAAAGAACTGTCAAACCTGCTAACTTATGTTTATAACTATTAAATCTCCTTAACAACATATATTACACCCCTTCCCCCCATAATTAAACATTTGTTGCCTGCTTTTTGGCCGCCTGGCCATACATAATCCTTTAAATAAGCAGGTGGTCTCTTAGCTCTGGTGGAGCGTCTGGGGGGATTGCCACCTGGATTTCCTTGGGTAGACGAGGATGTAGGAGCTGGGGGGATTTCAGTTGTGGGGACCTGGCTGCTCTGGGGATTTAGGGTGGCGCAGGGATTTTCCCCTAGACCAGAGGTTTCAACTTGGTCTGGAAGGTTCACGCTGCCTGGCTCCCCAGTTGCAATATGTTCCGCTGGTGCTGGGGTTTGGATGCTAGGTTTCCTTTTCCTCAGCTGGTCAATATGATGTCTCAATTGCCGACCCCCTTCCTCTTCAACGAGATATGATATTGGCCCTGTTCGAAGGATGAGTACCCCAGGTAGCCACTTGTTTCCAAGTCCAAAGTTCCTGGCCCACACATGGTCCCCTATGTCGAATTGTCTGGAGGGGGCTGGCAATTCTATCTCAGCTGCTATTCTGTCCGGATGTAGCCTGTCTAGTCTGGTGACTAGGCGGCGGCCCCAACGTAATTCAGCTGGGCTTTTGCCGGTGGTTGTGCAAGGAGTCAAGTGGTGGGCCAGAAGGAATTGAGCCAATCGTTGGTGCCAATTTCCGGCGATGATGCATTGTAAGGTGTCCTTGGTTGTCCGGACCATAACTTCAGCCAGGCCGTTAGTGGATGGCCGGAAGGGAGCCGAGGTGATATGTTTAATCAAGTTGGCCCTGGTGAAATTCTGGAAGTCAGCAGAAGTGAATTGAGGTCCATTATCTGAAACTATAATATCGGGGAGGCCGTGCGTGGCGAAGAGCCCCCTCAGCACTTGTACTGTGCTAGCTGTGGTCAGATTTCTAACTGGGATGACCTCCAGCCACCTGGAATAGCTGTCCACTATGATAAGGAACAGTTGCCCCTGGAAGGGTCCAGCAAAATCTATGTGGATCCTTGACCAGGGTTTGTGGGCTGACTTCCACTTGTGTAGAGGTGCGGGTGGTGGCCATGGTCTGGTTTGTTGGCATGGCTGGCATCTGGCAACATGCTTCTCTATGTGTTTATCCAAGCCCGGCCACCAAAGGTAGCTGCGAGCTAAGGCCTTCATTTTTACCACCCCTGGGTGTCCCTCATGCAGGGCTAAGAGGGCTCTTTGCCTGTGTTTTTCAGGGATGACAACTCGGCTTCCCCATAAGATGCACCCATGGTGTATATTTATCTTAAATCCAGAAACTTTCCCATATAACATTATTATCTCCATCAATTCCACAACTGAAGAATCCGGCTGAGTTAATAACTCAGTTACTGTAATAACAGTAACTGAGTTACTGTTGCAAGTTTGGAAAAAGTATAGACATAAGTTAAATTATAAGATACCAATTTGGGCAATACCTAAACATGCAATAGAAAATATAAATGTGGGATTCAAACAGGATGAGATTACATATAAGGAAATTTTATCCATGGTAGGTGGATAATTCATTTCTCCTATTAAAGTAGGCCTGGAATTCAGGCCCTGGGCTATGGCCCTGCCAGCCAGAGGTTACCCAACCCAGTACCCTGCTGAGGAGCCTGTCTGTGGTTGTTGCAGAAGCTATGTCCTTTACTTGCAGGGGGCAATCTGGCACTTCTTCAAGGGCCAAGATCTGTCCCCCTGGGGCTGGGGCTGGATCAATATCTGCCAAAGGCAGTCTACTCAGCCCATCAGCATGCCGGGCTTGTGAAGTAATTTGAATGTATATGCTGATAAAAATGTGGACCAGCGCAGAACCCTAGGGAACAGAATTTGGGGGGTTTGTTTGTCCACAGTGAAAAGTCCCAACAAGGGCTTGTGATCTGTAAAGATCGTAAATTCCCTGCCATATAGGTAATCGTGGAATTTTTTAACCTGGCTAACGCATAATTCCTCTCTGCTTTTGTTAATGTCCATGAGTAATATGCTATTGGGTTCTGGACCCCTCCCTCCTCCAGATGGCTCAGCACGGTGCCCACCCCATAAGGGATGCATCACATGCGATACAAATTGGTTTATGCTCATTATAGTGGGTGATGGTAGAATTGCTGGATAGCAGCTGTTTTAGGTTCCTGAAACAGTTTTCATGGAGTGTGGTCCACTCCCATGGGGCATTTTTATCTAGTAATCTATGTAAGGGTTCTGCTCTTGCAGCTTTCTGGGGAAGGAAGGTATGGTAAAAATTTAAGAGCCCCAAGAAGGCTTTGTTAAGGTAAAAATCACCTTAGTAGAGGGCGAAGGACTGTGCTTCAGAGAATGCATGATGTGCATGAAGGAAGGAAATAAAACACGATGCATAATCTTACTAAATACCTTTTAATTACAAAAATATACAAACTAAATATATTATAAAGAGAGCTAGCTGACTACATCCTAACGTAACAGACAGTAACAGCAGAGAAAAAGAACAATAAGGAGTAACTGTGAGAAATTTTTTCTAGACATGCAGTCTGAAACCAAAACATGAGATTCACTATGGTTACCAGATAAGTTATCATAACAGGTGCAGAGAGCAGGGGAAAAGTGTACAGTTAGAAATGAACTTTTCTGACGAACAAAAAAAACGTGCAGTGACATTCCCCTTCTTTCGTCAGCAAAGTGAAGACTCAAGTAAGGCACATCTCACGCAGATACTCATGCTGGGCTGTAGAAAGTGGTTTGTTCAGCATATCAGCAATTTGATCACGTGTAGGCACATACTGTAATGACACAAAACCTTGTTTAACCAGTTGCCTTATGTTTTGATATCGGATGTCAATGTGTCTGGACCTTGAACCTGTAAAACGTGTTTCAGAAATATAAACCACAGATTCATTATCTTCCATCACAGTGATCGGTCGAATCGGATGTGTCCAGATATCTGTGACTAAAGCATCAAACCAGGTTAAAGAATTGCATGCATCAGACACACAAGCATACTCAGCTTCTGTAGAGGAACAAGAAACAAAATTCTGTTTACGCACATGCCATCCATTTAAGAACATCATGTAACCTGAAGTACTTTTTCGTGACTTCTTATCACTTGCCCAATCTGAATCTGCATAACAACACAGCTCTGCATAATCAGTATGTGTTGGTTCCAACAACAACTTCATGTCTTTGGTGTGTTTTAGATACCTCAATAACCTTTTAACACATGTCCAATGAAACTGTTTTGTCTTGCCTACATGTCGTGATAAAAGATTAACACTAAGTGCAATGTCGGGTCTAGTTCAACTACTAATATATAACAGCGACCTAATGACTGAGCGATATAGTGTTTGATCTTTGAACTCAGGACTTGGTTCATGTGCCAAATTGTGAAAATCGGTTTGCATGGGTATACTCACAGACTTAGCATCCTCCATGTTGCAGTGATGTAACAGTTGTTCAATCTTCTCTTCTTGTGTGAGACTAAACCCCTTCTGAGTTTGACAATTTGAACACCTAAATAAGTGTTAATACATCCTAAAGACTTCAATGTGAAATACTTTTGTAAAGCTTTAGCAAAAACCTCACTCATCTGCTTATTTGGACCGATATAAACAATATCATCGACATAAACAAGAATTATCTCATACCTATTACCGGATCCTTTAGTAAACACGCATTCATCTGTTTCGGACTTAATAAAGTCCATTGACTTTAGTTTGTCAGAAAGACATAAGTACCACATTAAACCAGACTGTTTCAGACCATAAAGACTTTTGTGTAGAAACCAGGTATCCCCTTCTTGCTGTCGGAAACCTGGAGGCCCTTTCACATAGATATCCTCGTCAAGATCAGCGTGTAGATAAGCTGTTTCAACGTCGAACTGAAAAACCTCTAGGCCAAGGATAGTTGCAGTGGCTAATGCGATTTTCACACTCTCAGTCCGCACTGTGGGTGAGTATGTATTTGTATAGTCCTCAGGATAACGTTGAGCGAAACCGTGGGCTACGAGTCTGGCCTTGTACAACGACTCACCATTCGGCTTCTTTTTGATCCTGTAGACCCATCGAGTGCCAATAACTTTCTTGTTTGCTGGAGGGCTTGCAGGTGTAAACACTTGGAGTTTCTTTAGACTGTCCATTTCAGCCTGCATTGCCTCAAACCATTTATCTTGTTCTGCCTCAGGAAGATGTTTGATCTGTGTGAACTTCTCAGGTGGAAGTGTAACATTACAAATCAAAGGTACAGGTGTTTTTGTTACTTGCCACGAATAACGTTTTGGAGGGATTCCCTTTGTGGTCCTCTTGGAACGTCTCGGACCAACCGTCCATTCTTCCTCCGTGTCGTCCTCATCTTCATCATTGTCGCCGGCAGCAACATCGGCGGCTTGCGAAGACGGAACAGTAGGTTGAGAAGAACTCGTGGAAGGGACAACCTCCTGTGAATCTTGACCATCAGGTTGTGTGGCATCAGCAGCAGCATCTCTAGGAAAATAAACTCCAGGATCATTAGAATGAATCCTGGACCAGTCAGCATCTTCCTCAAAGGTAGCAGATTGTGAAACCACAATAACATGATGAGAGTCAATGTATTTGCTCCATTTTGAATTATCGTCAATACCCATAAATCTCATCTTTTTTGCTGCAGGACCCCCTTTCTTTCTTTGGGCTAAAGGAATATTGACCATAGCATAGGAACCAAAAATATGGAGATGTGGGAGATCAGGCTTGTGTCCATACAACATGAAATAAGGGGTCTGATTTATCACACTACTCCAAGTACGGTTGATGATATGGTTAGCATATTTGATAGCTTCACCCCAGTATGGAAGACCAAGGTTGGCGTCTTCAAGAAGGCAACGCATCATGGTTTGCAAAACTCCATTTCTGCGTTCTGCCACTCCACTCTCAGCTGGAGTATAAGGAGCAGATGTCTGATGTACTATCCCATTCTCACGCATCCAGTCCTGGAAACGCTGAGACATGAATTCAGCACCGCGATCACTCTGGATCCTGGCAATGTTGACCTCGAATTGGATATAGACAAGACTAGCAAAGTCTTTAAAGATCTGAAAGGTCTCAGATTCTTCTTTCATAGGATATACATATCCATATCTAGAATAATTATCAACGATTGTCAAGAAATATCTTTTACCACCAAGTGTTGGTGCAAAAGGACCAACTATGTCAGTGTGTACCAAATCAAAAATGCGTGTTGACAGGCGTGTAGCGCGTTTTGGAATTGCTGCTGCCTTGGATTTGGCTTTCTTGCAGACAGCACAGTCCAAGAACACCTTACACCCCTTTAGATCCAAACCTCTTGCGAACTCTGGCATCTTCTTCAGAACACGGAAACTGGCATGACCCAATCTTCTATGCCACTTATGGATACACCTGGAATGCAAAGGTTTACCTGTTAGTGAATTCTCAACATTAGCATTTTTATTAGGAACCCCAGACTTGCGGTGAACAACCTGTGTCCTTTTTGTATTTTTATTATCTTTAGGAACCTTTGGAGTAGCAACAGGATTTCTCTCTGGGACGTCTCTCTCTGGGCCTGTGCTTTTTGGAACGTGTATACTTGCCTGCTCCTGCTGCTTAGACCTTGGTTTTAAGTAATAAACACCACCAATCAACATGGTTTCAGCAACAATATCTCCATCTTTGACTATATAACTTGCTTTTTCAAGATGGTGGACCTGAAAACGAGAAAACCTAGACAAATGACTCTGACTAAGCAAATTACTACTGGCAGACGGAACGTAGTAAACATCTGGAATAAGAGCACCGAGCTCTTCAATATAAACAGTTCCTTTTCCCATGACCTGAACAGGATGATTTGAAAAAGAGTACAATTCACGAAGTTCAGGTTCAGGCTCGTGCAGCTCTGTGTAAAGCTCTTTTCTGTAGGTAACATGTAATGCTGCTCCACTGTCCAAAGTCCAGAGAAGTCATCTGTCGTACTCTGGTTGAGGCTGTGGATCGTTGGTCACAACCAATGTGACAAGTGGAGCTTGTGGATCACGCCTGGAACCACGACCACGACCTTGTCGTCCGCCTCTACCTCTGCCTCCTCTGGAATCTGTTCCTCTGGGCTGGTATGTGACGGGCGCTGGAACTCGTTGGGGACAATCCCGGGTGGCATGTCCCACACGATTGCAGATGTAGCATCTTGGCATCCTTGGAACGTAGGCCCTTCCACGGAAGGCACGCCTCACTGGAGCTCTTGATGCAAGTGGTTCCCTTAAATGTGGTGCAGCTTGCATAAGTGCCTCTTCTTCGGTTAAAATTCTGCATACATGATCTACTGTGCGTTGAGCAATAGGCACTTGATTAATCTTGGAAAAAGCATCTTTCCACTCATGATTCAAAGAATTGATGATAATGCTGATCATTTGAAAATCATCAATAGGATAGCCTTTTTCACCCAGTTCTTTTCTAATACCTTTCATTTTAGTCAAATGTGCTCCAATATGTTCACCAGGTTTTAATCTGGAACCATGGAACTCAGACAAAAGTAAACATGTAGACTCAATGGATGTAGGCCAGTAACATGCTTCTAATTGAGCCCAAATTTGTTGGGCAGTTGCATCATGTGAAAACGTGAGCTGTAATTCAGTATCCATTGACATCAATAATGTTGTGCATGCTCTATTATCCAAGTCCCATATGTCAGGAGTCCATGGCTGGGGAGGAGGATTAAACACCATCATGTGAGTACCTTGTCTGCGTAGCAAAAGTCCAACCTCACTGACCCATGCCCTGTAATTCTGTCCTGACCTCTTTAATTTTGAGTCACCAGCCAGTGGTACAATAGAAGGTGTTTGATGAGGAATATACAATTGAGGTACTGGCTGTGCAGGTCTTTGAACTGGTATTCCACCCTGGCCAGCAGGAGGCGCTGGCGCTGGGGCTGGTGCAGTAGCATAACCTGCAGATGACACTGGCCTTCGCATATAAGAACCTGGTGGCAATTGCATGTGGGCTAAATATGGCTGTGCTCTGCCAGGTAGAGGGGCTTGCATAGAAGCAATATTAACAGGAGAAGCAATAGTAACAGGAATCCTAGCACCATCAGGGGCTGGAGCCTCAGATAACGGCAGAAACCTTGTATCTGTGAGCAAAGATTCCTCCATGGACAGTTGAGAAAGTGAGAGCTCCAATTCACGTCTTATTGCAGCTTCACCAATAGATGGTGCTATAATAGTAGCTTCAGGCATCACTGTGGCTCTGTATGTCCTTTGGGACAGCCCATAGTCATGTGACATAGGAGCCTCCGGTTCCCATTCGTCTGGCATGACACTCAATGATGGGCGTGACTTTGGCTTTGGGGAAGAAGGAGGCAATATGGCTTCTTCTTGTGGGTGTGGCAATATGGCCGATTCTTGCTCATAACACCTCTCATATTGCTGAACCATTGACACATATTCCTTTGCCTGCTGCAAACGCTTTTCAAAAACCCCAATTTGTGCACAGTAGCCTTGCATAGCCCTATCTTGCATAGTTTGCTTGGGGCTTGAAGGAGCAGAAGGAATTTTCTTCGGCTGAACTTTAGTTTTCGCTCCAAGCCTTTGAAATTCATCTTGAGCCCCTGGAGTGTGAAGATTTTCAGGAGCAGCTCCAGGGAGCTTTGGAAAGTAGAAAAAAGAGCGACTGACCTTGCATCGTCGACAGGAGCAGGTGCATCTTCTCCAAGGCATGTGGCTGAAGCGATTGAAGTTTGTAAAGTTGAAGGGAATTGCCCCACGGATAAACTCCTAGCCTCCCTTTTCAGCCGTGGCTTTCTTCCTGACATGTTTCAGCAGTTAATCACCGCTGCCTCACCAGCACTAACTAACTGATAACAGCCGCAGAAACATGCATCTCTAAAAACATAAATCTAACCATCCTCTGCTACCAAATGTTAAGGTAAAAATCACCTTAGTAGAGGGCGAAGGACCGTGCTTCAGAGAATGCATGATGTGCATGAAGGAAGGAAATAAAACATGACGCATAATCTTACTAAATACCTTTTAATTACAAAAATATACAAACTAAATATATTATAAAGAGAGCTAGCTGACTACATCCTAACGTAACAGACAGTAACAGCAGAGAAAAAGAACAATAAGGAGTAACTGAGAAACTTTTTCTAGACACGTGCACTAAACAGTCTGAAACCAAAACATATGAGATTCACTATGGTTACCAAATAAGTTATCATAACAGGTGCAGAGAGCAGGGGAAAAGTGTACAGTTAGAAATGAACTTTTCTGACGAACAAAAAAAACGTGCAGTGACAGGCTTGAAGCTCTGCTTTATTTTTTGGAGTAGGGTTTTTTTTAATAGCCCTTACCTTGGACTCTGTTGGATGGATCCCCTGTGCATCTATCCTGTAGCCCAGGAATTCTGTGGATGTTACCCCAATTGAACATTTTTCCCTTTTTAGTTTTATCCCAGCAGTACGAAATCTGCTGTTTGTAGTCTCTCTGCTAGTGTCTCTTCATTTGCCCCCGCTATTAGGATGTCGTCAAAGTAAGGACACACTTCCAGAATGCCTTTCAAAGTTCGCTCCATGACTTCCTGGGAAATCCCAGGCACGACAGAAATGCCATACTGCAGTCTGTGAACTTTGAAAGCCCAGCAGTGTGTAACTATCGTTTGCGCATCTGCCATCTCCCTGGTAACAGGGAGCTGCAAGTAAGCATGCGCGAGATCTAGCTTGCAGAAGATGGCGCCGGACTGAATGGCAGAGAGAACATGCTTCACCGAAGGAACAGGGTAAGCATGTGGGTTGAGCGCGCGGTTGAGGTGGCTTTATAGTCAGCGCATATGCGCACGTCCCCATTAGGTTTCACGGGGGTGACTATAAGGGTTTCCCAGGTCCCTCTTCCATGGGTTCTAGCACCCCTAGTTTTAATAAGCACTCCAGTTCGTCCTCGATTTTTTGTTTGAGGGCAAAGGGAACTCTTCTGGCCTTAATTCTAAT
The DNA here is from genome assembly GCA_024449315.1 of Daboia siamensis. Lineage (NCBI taxonomy): Eukaryota > Metazoa > Chordata > Lepidosauria > Squamata > Viperidae > Daboia > Daboia siamensis. Next base: position 320,497 of record JAKJMR010000353.1, on the reverse strand, counting down.
GGGGAGGATGTCAGGTTTAAATTTCAGGAAGATTGGGGGGCCCGTGTACTTCCCTAGGGAACCATTGAATACATATGCAAATTGTTTGCAGACAGATTCGAGGCTTTTGGCCTGGGTAAGGTGGATTCCTCCTAACCAAATACCCAAGGCCTCGAACCAGTTTAGTCCCACTAAGCTGCTTGGGTGACTAGTACTTCAAGTGGGCCCTGGAATCCCCTGAATCTAATGTTTAAGGTGGCTATTCCCTTAAGCTCAATTGGGGCCTGTTGGAAGTCAGCCAATCTCATTTTAGTAGATTTTAGGGGAATTTGCTGTTTGCTAAGGCCACAGATTGTTATAGGTCTCCATAGAAATTATGGAGACCGAGGAGCCGGAATCCACCTCCATTTTGCAGGGAATTCCCTGTAAATGGACTTTGATTCTAATTTTGGGCCTTAACAACTGATGGACATTTAATCGGTTATCAGGTGTTCCTCTCCAGTTAGTAGTCTGAACTGAGGGCCAGGGGGGCTCTGTGCATGGGGTGTAGGGGTTTGTTGTACCTGGTAGGGCTGAATCCAGGTCATTGACATTCCCTCGGTTCTGGCTGCGACAGACGGTGTGGATGTGCCTGGTTTTGCCGCACTCGTGGCATTTGGCATTCCTGAACTTGCAGGATGCGACAGACGGTGTGGATGTGCCCGGTTTTGCCGCACTCGTGGCATTTGGCATTCCTGAACTTGCAGGATGCCCGTGGGTGGGCTGCTCCACAGCTGGCGCATCTCTGACTATTATTTGGCGTATGGGGGTTTTGGTAGGCTGACGCCGGTGGTTTGTTTAGAGATCTTGCGGCACCTCGCTGTGACAGAGGTTTCTTGTAGCTTTGTTGGATTACATCGATTCCGATGTCGGGGTCTGTTATTTCTTCTTTGTTGTTGGCTGAGTTGCAGAGATGAATTGACCCATGGAGTCCGTTGGAGGGCTGGTCTAAGTTTTCCTCACGAGTCATTTCATACGCCCGGATCTCACTGACGACCTCGGCGAGACTCATGGTTGGTTTGGCGACTATTTTCCTTTGGAGCCGTTTGTTGAGGAGTCCTAGGACGATCTGGTCCCGGATCCTATCTTCTAAGTCTGGGAAATGGCACCAGCGAGCGGCGTGTCTGACAGCAGCAACAAAGTCTGTTGCAGCTTCCCCTGGCCGCTGAGTCTGCTGGGCGAACCGCAGCCGCCAGTAAAGCTCTGAACAAGCTGGTATGAAATGCTTGTTCAATAGGTCAGTCAGGACCGTATAAGGGACGGTGTTGACTGGGTCTGGGTTGCAGAGGCCAGCGGCGACATCGTAGACGGCAGGTCCACTGAGGCATAGTAACGCTCCAGTCTTCGAGTGGTCTTCAGTAATTTTGTTGAATACCTTCCATCGCTCGGGATATTTGATGTCGAATTCTCTTATTTGTCCCAATGATGTCATGCTGTCATGCTGTCCTGGTGCCTGCTGCTTCATGGGTCTTGTGGGGCTATTTCCCCAGTGACTTCAGCTCAGTGACGGTCAGCTCGTGACTTCGCTCCGTATTTGGCTCCGTGAAGCAGTACCACCTTCGTCGCCAGATGTATTGTTCGGTGGGTTCCCAGTTAGAAAAAGGACAGGAGGCTTGAGTGAGATCAGCTGTTTATTCGTCTCCTCAGAAACAACTTTATCGGGTTTCAAACCCCCTTATATAGTCCCGCTGGCGGACTCCTGGCCAATCCCTGTTCGGGGATTCTCCTGCTGCTTCCGCTCGACCAATCCCTGCCGACCGCATGTAGAGCTGTCAGATCGCAGCTGTTATCGGTAGCTGTCAGTGGTAGCCGCGTGTGGAGCTATAAGCTGTCAAAGAACTGTCAAACCTGCTAACTTATGTTTATAACTATTAAATTCCCTTAACAACTTATATTACAGCCCCCCTGCCCACTCTATCCACAACCCTACTCTAGCCCCCCCACCCGGTCTACCCTCTTCCTGCCCCTGCCCCCTGCCCCCACCCTGCCCATCCACAGGACCACCTACTGCCTCCACGGCCCGCTGCAGCAGATTGTCCAGCTGGCCCTGCAATGCCATGGTGGCCACGCCCTCCACCCATACCCCACAGTATCATCTGTGCACAATGGGGCGCAACGGCGGAGTCTTGTCCCTGCTGCCCAGCTGCCATGTCCTTCTCTGCACTGCTCTGTGCTGGCCATGCCAGGGGCCAATTCTTCTCGGGGGGGGGGGCTGGTGGTAAGGAGTTGGTCGCTGGGGGAGGCATGCGTGCCCACAGAGAGGGCTCTGCGTGCCTTTTCAGGTTCGCCACCACTGGCTTAGACTGATCCAGGCAACTGAGCTATGGGTGAAATATCAAGTCTGCTACTCTCCTCTTGCGTTCACCATCAAGGCCTGGCCATACAAAGTCCCCTTTGGTCCCAAGACCTGGACTTGTTCCCAGAATGAGAGAGAGAAAGGGTTGCATGTATTCAATTTGCTTATTCATTATATTTTTATCCTACCTTTATTTTTATAATTAACTCAAAGCAGCCAATATATCTTAATATTTCTCTGTGGTTAATATTTATATACAGGTAGTCCTCAAGTTACAACCACAACTGACCCCCAAATTTCTACTGCTAAGTGAAACTGTTCCCAAAGAATATATACAGGTAGTTTTGACTTACGACCATAACTGAGCCTGAAATTTCTGCTGTTAAGTGAGACTTTTACTAAGTGAGTTTTGCCCCATTTTACGACCTTTCTTGCCACAGTTGTTAAGTGAATCACTGCAGGAGTTAAGTTAGTAACATGGTTGTTAATTGCATCTGGTTTCCCCATTGACTTAGCTTATCAGAAGGTTCCAAAAGGGAATCGCATGACCACAGCCGTCATAAATATGAACCAGTTTGATCACGTGACCCATGGGGATGCTGCAATAGTTATGTGAAAAACAGTCATTAGTCACTTTTTTCAGGACCATTGCAACTTTTGTCACTAAATGAACTGTTGTAAATCGAGAACTACCACCATACATAAATGTATCTCCACCATCCTAATGCCTTTCAAGGTAAGCAATGTTAAAGCAGAGTGCAGAAAAAATTAACACGCCAAAGATGGAAAAGGGGCAGATTTGTGTGAATTCATTTCTACCATGTTCTGAAATAAAACTTTGGCTTGAGGGACAACAGCCTTGCCTGATCTTGTTGCAGTGTCTAGAGAGTAACAATGGAGGGCTGTTGCCAGCCTCCCTGCACTTATTATGTCCGATTGCTTGCTTGACCAGCCTGGTTACCCAGCTGCTAGTCAGCTTCTGATACCCTGCTGTGTATCCTGGCAAGATGAGACTCTCTCCTCCAGGGAACTACATCTTCCCTGATTTCTTACTTCCACACTATTTAAACGTGGGAGGGGGGCAAAATGGGGACTGGGACAAGGGCAGACAACCCACCCTAGATCTCCAAAGCCATTAATCATGTGGTGCCCTCTTTTGAGGGTCAGCTGTCAATGCTGCTAACATTGAATGTTATTGCTTGACAAGAGATGAAGAAGTAGCCATTTCATGTTAAACTTGTGTATTGCTTTAAGAGATTTAGTTTAAGGTTGGGAGGGGGGACGAGTAGGATTGCACCTTCAAGGCCATCTCTCTAACTAAAGAAGATAAGACCTTGGCGGGTTTTCTAACTGAAGGGAAACTGATTCTTTAAATTAACTGGAGAATATAATTAATGACAAAATTAGAAAGGTGGAGAAATTTGTTTTAATATATTGTGCAAGGGGGGGAGATTTCAGATTCCAGCTTCCGTCAAGCAAGCATTTGCCAGTGTATTAGGCTAATAAAGGACTTTTAAAGTAAACAATGCCTCAGAGTCACTTGAAAAGCCCATATGCCGGAAACTTGACATCAGCGTCACTAGGTAGATCAGTCCAGGAGGTCAACGGCTAGGAAAGCTAGAACTCCTTTTATTGGGATTTGCTCTTGTAAGTTAGCTTGTGCTGTACTGCCTCATCCTTCCTACAGTTGAACAAAGGAGAAGAACTGTGTCCATAATGTCATGTTGTTGTTCTGGACTTAAGAAATGCTCCATGCAGCCCACCGCCCTCATTTACACCTGAAAGGGAAGGGAGAGGGTGCAGAACTCGAAAGAATGACTTCAGCCCTCTCACCCCAGCCTCTCTTCATGCTCCTGAATGAAACAGTTACAGTATTCTGTGTTTATTTTTTTTATACTGGAGTTTCTGAACTTCAACAGTTCTGCATTTTTTCTGCATTTTGTAATAGTGAAACAAGTCATTATTACTTCTGGATATACTGGCATAAGTTGTTACTCAGAAAGTAAAAGATGGAAAAAGTCACCCATGATTTTGATATTCTGGAATAACTGAACAAATGCAAGTGGTTTGCGAAGGTGAAACAGGGCCTTTCCAAGAAACTGCACAGGAGCAAGCTGGGCAGGGGCAGCTGCACTCTCTCTCCCCTCCCCCCATCTTCCCTTGGGGGTCTGGAGCCCAGGCAGGGGCCCTGGGGAGTCTTCAGCTGTGCCTGTGGTGGCTGCTCTTGGCACTGCCCTCCAGGATGGTCTGACACTTCCCGCCACAGGTGCTGCACTTGCCAACCCTTTCCTTGTGATTCTTCCCCAGCTTCGAGGTAAGATCCTGATCCTGACAGTCTGCGCGGCTGGGATTGGTGGCACTTTCCAGTATGGCTACAATCTCACGATCATCAACGCCCCCACTGCAGTAAGGCAGCCCTTTTCTTACCATAGTCCTTGACCATCTCTCATTGGAAGAGGCCCCAAGGGAAGACAGCCTCTCAGTCTGCTCCCCCAGATTTTGGGATCATCTCATCTCTGAGCTCCTTGGAAGGTGCCCCCCTTTGCTTATCAAGGTGAAGGACAGGACAGGGTGGGCTTGGGCCTCTATCAGGAGAAACCTAACAATATCCCCAAACTCCTCTGACAGATACGGTAGCGGTCTCTTCTTGTGCAGAGGGTTCAGAAACTGCAGATGACCTCAGGGACAGCTGCCCTTCCAGTAAGGCACTGGCCTTCTGGATGTTTCCCAGATTTTCCTGCAATTTTTGAGGAGTTGTAGCTTGTGGAGTAACTAACCTCAGATTCCTGTAGTGAGTTTCATGGCTCCCACCCACTGCCACAGAAAGCAAACCACAGAGCAGTTGGTTTTCAGTGGGTGGGGGCTGTATGTGATCTAGTTCTGATTTCTCTCACACAATATTTTTTTCTCTTGTAGTTCATCCAGTCCTTTATTAATGAAACCTGGCTGGATCGCACTGGAGCTGCCTTGGAGGGAAAGATGATCACGCTGGTCTGGTCCTTCATTGTTGCCGTGTATCCTTTGGGGGGCCTGGTTGGAGCACTAATTGCTGCTCCCATGGCTGTGAATATGGGCAGGTGAGAGGTTTGGGAAGTCTGTGCTGGGCTAGGTCAGCCTCTCAGCAGGAGGAATATCTTTTAGTGTCTTCTAGAACCAGATTCAGCCAGGAGCATTTGAATACAGGACTTCAGATAGCTCTCTTTATCAGCTACATATAATGACACCAAATGGAATGCCAGCTTAACACTATCTGATTAATTCATGATAACCTGCTATTTTCTCCATGTTGACAGGTTCCAGTTGAATGATCCTGATCACTAGTGCAGCTTGCTCCACTAGTGAGGGGCAAGAAACCTGAATGTTCCATACACTGCCAGATGGAACTGGGAGCCAGGATTGTAGTCTAGCTGTGCAAGCTTTCTTCAGAGGGCTGCAAACTAAGGAGGGTGGGGGCTGGACAAGGACAGGGACAACCATCTCTTTCCTTACTTGTGGGCTGCTTGGAGGCTGCCTTCCCTTTTGCTCAGCCAAGCAGCCCAAGGAACACAGGGATGGTAGGGCCAGCTCTGGGTCCCACGAGAAGCCCCTGTAAGCAGAAACCCCCGAAGTTTCATTTGCATTCAGGCATGCATTGAGGCTTTCCAGTTGGCAATCCCATGCCCAGATTTTCCCTGCTCTCTCAGGATTTGGCATCTCACCTCTTGGGAAAAAAGGCTACTAACATGCCATGCCCTGTTGAAGGTCTTGGCACTGGAACCCAAGCTGTCTGCCACTCTGGCTATGCAAGGAGCCAGCAGGAGCAGCCATGATGCCAAATGATGGCCAAGAGAGGCCTAGGGAAAAGAGACACACAGAGTGAAATAAGCCTTTGAAACTTTTCTCCCTTGGTTCCCTTGAAGGAAGAAATCTTTACTGGTGAACAACGCATTTGTGGCCCTTGCTGCACTTCTGGTGGGGTTCAGCCGGGTGGCAAAATCCTTTGAAATGATCTTGCTGAGCAGATTTTTTGCTGGCATCAATTCTGGTAGGTCCAAGAAATGAGCAGATACATGGCAGCTGTAGCATTTGGAAAAGCAATCTATGCTATCTGACCAGGGTTTGTTCCTTGAAGATAGGGCATGCACCTTCACCATAACATGAGCCAAATATCCATCAAAATCTGCTTTTCTTCCTCTGTCTTTGCTTTCCAATTGGGGTGGAGGTTCTTAATCTCTCAGTTGCTTTCAGTACTATTGACCATCCTTCTGGGCTGGTTCTGGGGACTGGGACTGGGAAGACAGTACTTTAGGGTGGTTCTCTTTGTTCTTTTGGGGCTGGTTACACTATTGTTGGTATGATACCTAATTTTGTCTTTTAACATCAGAGTGGCCAGATGAGGCTGTCAAGGTTAGTTTGGAAGGGAAGGAACCATCTCTGCCTCAATCCTATCAATGGCTGCAGATATAAGGTCTCCTGCCTTGGGCAGACTGTTGGACCCAAGACCTCCAAGGTCTCTTCCAGTACTATGAGAGCCACTAGATCTGAGGATACTTCATCTTTAACCTTGGATGGAGTAGCACCTCTTTATTTAAAGGTGGTGCATGATCTGGTGATCTTTATGGACTTACAGCTCCTGCTCAATATGCAGCTGATAGGTGTGGATAGAAAGGTACTGTACCAGCTGTGTCTTTTTCTTGACCAGTAGGCTCTTCAAATGGTCAGTTATGCTGTAGAGTCCACTCTTGCAATGCACTCGAAGACCACTTAGAAGTTTTCGCTGGTCCAGGATGCAGTGGCATGGGCAATGATGGCCATGCCTTGATATGCCCTTGGGATTTCTCTAATCTACAGACTGCATTGATTGCCAGTTTTTTTTAAGGTGCAATTGAGGTGCTAGAAACCCTATGTGGTACAGGGCTTGGGGTTTTTTTTAAGGGACTCCCTATCTACTATGGTACCTGTTTGGGTGGGACCAAGGAACCCCTTGGCTGGGAAACTTTCACTCATTTAGCATGAAAAGCTGTGGCTGACCAATCCCTGTCACCAGAAGCCAAGTAGCTATAATAAATGCCATAAAATAAACACATTTCTTTTCTGAGACTGGGGACTTGTCTGCACAGGAGTGGCCATGAGCATCCAGCCCATGTACTTGGGGGAAAGCGCACCCAAAGAGCTCCGAGGAGCCGTGGCCATGACTTCGGCATCCTTCACGGCCCTTGGCTTGATGATTGGCCAGGTAGTTGGACTCAGGTAAGACACAAAGCTCTGGGAAAACCTTGGATGTGTGTGTCATCCACAAGGCACACTTCCCTTTGCTAGAGACCTGCTGTAGATTAACAAGGGCTGGGCTATGGCTGCACTTTAAATAAAACTCTAGAAGCAGAAAGATGTTGGGTAAGACAGGTGCCCTGCCTTGACACCTCCTGCCCAAGACCAGTCAGCAGTCAGTCCTGTTGTCTCTTTTTTGTATGGATTTATGGAAAGGTGTTGCTGTGATGACAATCAGCAAATAAGTTAAAGAAATACAGTCTGTTAAATGAGATCCTGAACCATTTGTCTGTTTCCATAAGTGACTCTGGATTTTAATGTAGGGAAATCTTGGGAGCAGAAGAGAGCTGGCCTGTCCTTCTAGCCAGCAATGTGGTGCCTGGGCTGGTCCAGTTGGTGCTTCTGCCTTGGGCTCCAGAAAGCCCCCGCTACCTCTTGATTGACAGAGGAGATCAAGATTCATGCATCTCTGGTAAGCAAGGGTGGCCTGTCTTGAGATACATCCCAGAGAGCAAATCATTATAGGGGCTTGGGAGGAAAGAGAGCTGTGGGGAAAAATGGGCTCATTACATGATGCCATTTTAGATTCTGTGGGGATTACAGCAATCCTTGTACCCCACAGAAGTAATGTTTTCTCCCAAAGGGAACTTTATGTGAGGAATCTGGCCCCATCTGGAGTAAGCAATGGAATCTGTGTCCAGACATTCAAATCCATTCAAATGATTTCTGCCATGAGATGCTGTGCAGTTATTGCACGTGTTCTGCTTTTCTCAAAGGGGGTTGGAACATGTTGAGAAGTTCTAAGGCAACCAACCCATGTATCGGAGGCCTCCACAATGCCCAACAACATCAGGCTAACGTTTGGCTTCTTTCAGCCTTGCGGCAACTGAGAGGCAACAGTGACCTGAGCATTGAGATGAAAGAAATCCTGGCGGAGCAGGCTGCCCTACAGGGACAGGCAGCCAAGGCACCCTGGGAGCTGTGGAGCAACCGGGCAGTGCGGTGGCAGATTATCACTGTGGTGGTGCTCAGCAGTGCCATGCAGCTCTGTGGCAATGATTCTGTAAGTCCAGTCACTTGGCCAGGGGGCTGCCCACTGCTATCCTGCATGCCCTTTTCCCAATAGGCCTAGGAACTGAAAAGGGGTTGACATCTGGAACAGGTGGCTTCTCCTTTAGGAGCCTGCTGGCACAATCCAGGCAGCATACTAAAATGTGTGGTGTTGGCATGCTCTGTAATCACTTTTTGATTTGAGTTTCAAAGGGAGTTGGGAGATATTTTTTTTTTGCTGTTTAAATCGTGATATGGCTTTACATCACCATTTTCATGAGTTTCCTATCTCAGATTAGCAGATTAACCTCCCCGCTTTACATAGCAATGAAAAATAGGGGCTCAGTAGCCCAGGGATAACATGATACTTTTTCTTTATTCCTGCAGATGTACTTCTACACTTCGTATGTTTTTCGAGAGGCAGGGATTCCATATGACAAGATCCAGTACAGCGTTATTGGCACTGGGAGTTGTGAACTTATCATGTCCATGACTTGTGTGAGAATTTTATCTCCTCTTCTTCCTGCCCAATATGGTCTTCTAGACAATCAAAAGGAGTTTTGCTCCTTTGCAGAGCTGCCTTCCATTTCTGAGTAGTATTCAGGACGCTTTTGTCACAGCACAGAAATCATGGGTCTGCTTTGGATCATCCTCCCTTCTCTTGTGTCACCTGTAATTTTCCACCTTATTCTAGTGATTCTCACCTCAGCTCTTGTTCCCTGCAGGAAGGAGACCCATCAATGTCAGCCCAGAGAATTATGTGTATAATTGTTGACACTGAATCTGGAAAGACTTTCAGATAGCATTAGAACTCTGCCCTTTTCAGATAAGGTCCCTGAAGGCTTCACCACATTGGTCACACACCCTGTGCTTATCTTTGGCTGATAAGTTAGGAACTTGGTTCCTAACTCTATGGGTCACTCACAATGTAGGCAAGTATCTTGAACAGTTGGGGGTTCCATGTAATGTATCTTATGATGAGGCCTTTAACCAAGTCATGAGTGGTCAGTGTAGATGTGTAGATGTGATCAGGATGGGAGTGGCAGGGTGGGATAAACTGCAGTCCAAGTCCTAGGGCTGCTAGGGAATGAGATTTCTATCTCTATGTCCTGTAGTTTCTAGCTGCAAGTGCCGTGTATCCTTTTGCTTGAAGAGTGGAAAAGATTTAAAATTAAATTGATGAAGTCAATCCTAACCCCACTGCCACTGTTGTATAAAAAGACTCAGCCCTGGTACCACTGAAGGTACTGATAAAGGAGAATATTTGTAGCTCAAGGTTGAAACATGTAGGACAAACAGGCAGAAGACTAGCAGAACACATCCATGAACACCAACTAGTAGTCAGAAGACATGATGAAAACGCTTTAATTTCACAACATATGGACAGACGTAACCATAATTTCTACTGGGAAACAGTGACCATCCTAGACCAAGCCAATTCTAGAGAATTCCTGGAAGCCTGGTAGTCTGACAGTTCAGCCATCTATAGACACACAGGCATAAACAGCATTTATATAAGCTTACAGGGACGCGGTGGCTCAGTGGGTTAGGACACTGAGCTTGTTGATCAGATGGTCGGCAGTTTGGCGGGTCGAATCCTGAGTGCCGCGTAACAGAGTGAGCGTTTGTTACTCGTCCCAGCTTCTGCCAACCTAGCAGTTCGAAAGCACATAAAATGCAAGTAGAAAAATAGGGACCTCTACGGTGGGAAGGTAACAGCGTTCCGTGCGCCTTTGTCATCTAGTCATGCTGGCCACATGACCACGGAGATGTCCTCAGACAAGCGCTGGCTCAGAGTGCACCAAGGACACCTTGTCATTGGAGGTGTACCTTGACAAGACGCCAGCAATTGCCCCTCAGAAAAGCAACTTTGAGTGAGATCCCAAAGACAGATTCACATTCACAGTTTGTATCAGGAGCAGCATTGCTCGTGATTAGGACTGATAAACCCCAGATTTGGGCATGCACACTTAAGCCTTTAACATCACACCATTAAGTGTGAAACGATTTCCTGTTACAGTCCATTCTGCAGGCATCCATCCATTATGTCTGAAGTTGAATCCCTGACTTCTGATTCACCTTAGCCATGTTTCTGCTTTGCTGCATGGAGCAGGTCAGCCCAACTATTGGCAAAGGGTTTGGAGCAAACTTTCTTTCTTTCCTTTCACAAGAATAGAAACTGTACTCTTATCACAGTCATGACCAGTGAATTCTTTGACTTGCAGGTAAATCAGCTTCATTTGATCTGGCTCTAAAACAAAATGGTCCCAGATGTCTTTTTTGTTCTGAAAATTGATTTGTTCTTCCTTCTGTCTCAAGACAGTTTCTTCCCATATCTTTCCTGACCTGATCAGCTCGCTAACTTTCATTTCATGTTGCTTGGTGTGACATCATACAAGGACTAACCATTTTGGGCTGATCATTGGCCACTGAGCAATGAGGTGGCCTCCCCCCTTCCCCCCAGGGGGCTTCTCTTCCCCGCCACCAATTGGGTTAATTGTTCCTCTTGTGCAAAAATGTTGGCTGGGTGATATGGGGCCAGTCACTCTCTGTTCAACCCATTTCATAAGGTTGTTGTTGTGGGGCAAACAGGAGCATAGGGCATATTGTACACCACCTTGTCTTGTAAAAACTAAAGGTGGGGTATCAATGGCTTGTAAACTTTTCAGCTCCAGGTCACCACCTATTCTGTGTCCTTTCTTTGCCTTATCAGGAAATTGGCATAATTCATGGGCTACTCTTTGCAAAGCATCCATAAATGGATGCAGGGCCAGCTCTTTTGGGAAGGTAAGGCCTTCTTCTCTGGAGCGCTATGCCTGCCAGTCCCATTCAAGTAAGCTCCCTGACAGAGAATCGCTGGCTCCGTGGCTTTGCATGTCCATTGCAGGACCAGCAGTTCTGAGGACTGCAGACCCAAAATCCTTTGTGGAGGATCCTGAGCAGTCGGGCCCTAGGATCCACAAAGGGTTGCATGCATGGAGGCAGCTGTGAAGCTTTTTATGTTTTATGTTTTCATTACAAGAAAAGAGTCCTTCGACTTTCCATTTTGGCCATTTATTTATGCTAATAGTATGAAAAGCTTCTCCTCTGTCTGAAATGCCTCTTAGAACATCACATGACTGGGATACTGTCTTCTTTAAAGGACTGTAAAAGTTATTTGAGTGTATTGTGCGGTTCCTTTTTTTTTATCAGGTGAAGTATCATATTGTCCATATGGCATGTAAAAACTGAATCCCTCTCAGTAAATGGCACTTTTTGGAGCTGTTCTAATCCCAAAATGTACAGACTGAAATCAAGGGAGATGATCACTCAGTCAGTCTCTAGAAAGTACCAGCCTATTGATCTCCCCTTTTGTATCTCTTCAATGGTGAAGGGGTGGAGGTTGATCTGTTCAATGGGGAGGGGTAGGCTTCTCTGTGGGTCGGTCACCCATTAAGGGTAATCTCTGTGATGCTTCCAGAACCTCCTTATCGAGTGTGTCGGGCGACGGATGCTGCTCATAGGGGGATACAGCCTCATGGCCACCTGGGCCATTGTGTTCATGGTAGTGTTATCTCTACAGGTAAGAGCCACTCTTTGTTCCTTTGGGTTGAAGGACCTCAGATCTTCCAATTCAGCAAGAATCACATGCTGGGCACTTCCTAATTTGCCCATTCCCCTCCCTCCCCTCATCTGCCCCACCACTTTTTTGGCCTTACAGGAACAATTCAGCTGGATGCCTTATCTCAGCATGGCCTGCATCTTTGCCTACATCCTGAGCTTTGGCATTGGACCGGGTGAGTTACAAAAGCACTGAGGGTCTCAACAGGGGCATGAAAAAATGTGCCACCACCACACATTCATTCATGTCCAGGCGATTTAGAGATTGGGGATCTTTGGGGGGTTTCTGTGGTAGATGAGGGTCATGCTAGCATTTTAGTATCTGCTTCTTTGAAAATTTTCAAATTCTTCTAATTAGGATAATAAGCAGTAAAGTAGCATCAAGCAGAAAAACAGTCTGTGGGTGGAACATCCTGACTTTGACTGTTTCCCAGGAGAAACGTCCATATTTATTCACATCCATATTTGGGGCTTTGTGGTTGTTTCTAGCTACAGGCAGCTTTTCTGCTTCCCAAGATTCACCAAGACTGCTTACCAGTCTGGCATGCCTGGGCAAAACATACTGTGCACCTCAGTCTAGGAAAGTCAGAAACTGGGCTGATATTGCCATATTTTTATCTTCCTTCTTAGAAAGTAACATTTAATTTGCCTGGTTTCTCTAGCTGGTGTGACAGGAATTATACCCACGGAGATTTTTGATCAGGTTGCCCGTCCAGCTGCTTACACAATCAGCGGTTCTCTACTCTGGATCAACTTATTTCTGGTGGGCCTAGCATTTCCTTTTGTGGTGGTAAGCTCTGTTTATATTTCTGCACAGCATCAATTAGTTCATGAGGGACACGGGAAGTAGGAGCTAGTGGTTTTGAGGCAGACATCCTTTTTGTCCATCAATGAAAAGCATTGTCCTAGCTGTGGATTCAGGGAGATGGAGCCCCCACCCACTCAAGGCTAGGTGTTCCTCCTGTTCTAGATTCAGTTGTGACTCCTCCCAATTGCTATACAGTCACATGACCAAGGATCTCCTAGCAGGTTGTTGCTGTTTTCTCCTCCAGATGGTCAGTCCAAGGAGGCCTTGCTCAAGTCTTTCTGGAGTCCTAACTTTCCTTATTTTATTTAAAGCATTTATATAGCCACCCATCTTTTGGCAACTTTGGGCAGCTCCCAGACATAAAATATTTTTTAAAAAACTATTACACTCAACCACTTAAAACATAAAATGTTAAAAAAAAAAGTGGTGCCAATCCATGATAAAGCTCCATCATCTAAAGTTCTTCTAGTACTGGGGGAAGAGCCAGGTCTTTAAAGCCTAATGGAAGGGAGGCTTGCCAAACTTCAGGGGGCAAGCTATGCAGCAGGGCAGGGGCTGCCATGGAAAAAGCATGCTTCCTAACTCTATCAGATGAAAATATTAGGAGGAAGGAACCAGAACACGTCTACCCTCTCTGACCTAGTAGAATGGGTAAATCTACTGAGGTAAAGGCAGTCTCACAGATAGGATGGTCCCAAGTTGCTGCATTCTGGACCAATTGAAGTTTCTGGGTGGTCTTCAAAGGCTGCCTCAAGCATACCACATTGCAGTAATCAGACAGGAGATGCCCAAGACATGAGTGACTATAAGTAATGCCTCCACCTCCAAGAAAGGACACAACTAGTGTACCAGATGTATCTGTGCAAAGCCCGCCCTAGTCATGGTTGCCACCTGCTCATCAAGCATGAGTCTAGTCCCCCCCCCCCCCATTGCATACTAACTCAGCCTGAGAAAGGGCCACCCAATCCAAAAGCAAAGATAAAGAATCATCCAGTCTGTGTGGCCAAAGAACCAAAATGACTCCATCTTGCCAGAGTTGGATGGGCTGGTTCCTCCAGGTAGATGGGAGAATGGAACAGATCCAGCCATATCCAAGGTTAGAATCCTAGTTTCTAGACAATGACCATTCCTGTGTAGAGGTTTCCTTGCAGTGCTTGGTATCTTTTTCTTTCTTGGTCAATAGGAAGAGAATACAGAACAGACTTGGAAGGGATCTTGGAGGTACTTTAATCCAACCTCCTACTCAAGCAGGAGATTCTATACCATTCCAGAGAAATGATTTCTTGGAAACCTCCAGTGATGGAGTACCCACAACTTCTGGAAGAAAGCCATTCCACTGGCTAATTATTCTCATTGTCAGAAAATTTCTTCTTATTTCTTGGTTTTCTCCTTGATTAGTTTCCACCCATTGCTTCTTGTCCTGCCCTCAGGGGCTTTGGTTGACCTCTTTGTGGCAGTCCCTCAAATATTGGAAGATTGCTTTTATGTCACCCCAGTCCTTCTCTTTGTTAGACTAGACATACCCAGTTCCTAGAATCATTCACCATATGTTTTAACCTCTAGCCCTCTTATCATTTTTGTTGATCTTCTCTGAACCCTTTCTAGGGTCTCAACATCTTTTTTGTATTATCATGACCAAAACTTGACATTGTCTGCAAATTTGATGAGTTTCCCTTCTATCTCCTTATCTAGATAATTTTTGAAGATATTGAAGAGTATTAGGCCCAAGATAGAATCTTAGGTGCTCCACTGCATGCTTCCCCCATTGTAGATGTAGTTCCATTGAGAACTAGCCGTTGAATGCAGTTGAGAAGCCACTTATGAATCCACCTGGTGGTGGTGATACACTCTATCTCACATTTTTCTGTTTTACTCAGAAGTAGGTTGTGGTCTACTTTGTCAAATGCTTTACTGAAGTCCAAGTATACTACATCCACAGCATTTCACTGACCCACTAACTTAGTCGCTTTGTTAAAGCATGCAATAAAGTTTGTCTGGCATTATCTGTTTTTGACAAACCCATGTTGGCGTCCAGTAATAGTTTTTCTTGTTTCAAAGTATTCACAGATCTGTTGCTTGATTATCTTTTTCAGGATCTTTCCAGGTATTGATGTCAGGCTGAGTGGTCTCTAGTTTCATGGATCCATTTTTTCTCATTTTTTAAAGATGGGAACCACATCAGCTCTTTTCCAGTCATCTAGTAGTTCCCCAGGCTCCAATATTTTTGAAAGATATGCTTCAATGATTCTGAGATCATATCTGCTAATGCCTTCAGAACCTTGGGGTGTAATCTATCTGGACCTGGTGATATGAATTCATCTAGAGTGAATGTGTTCTGTCCTAGCCTACGTGAGTCCTTGTTAAGCTCACAAAGAGAAACCCCTGTTCCAACAAGCAGGCTGAAACCACAGGAAAAAACCAATCCCCTTTTATTATTCACAGACCTAAGTCAATGTCCAAAGGCAAACAAAACACAGTTCACAGAAACTTGATTCCTTAATACAAATGGTTGCCTTTGGCAACCAGCACCTCTCACACTTTCCCTTTTATTAGACAGCCAAAGTGTGGCTTCCTAATGCCTTCTCCTTTGCCTTTGGAGCTGCCCATTATATTCCTCTGTCCGACTCTCTTTTCTTGTCAGCATTTTTGTGCATCCTGGATAGCTCCCAGCTGTGAGTCATCACTGTCCAACTCAGGCTCCTAGCACAGTTGTGTCTCAGCCTGAGCGCAAGTAGAGGGGGCAGGTTCCTCATCAGACTGTAAGTCTTGGAGCTCCTCAGAGCCTTCCTCTGACTCTGATGTCACTCCAGGTCCCTCCTCCTCCTCTGATTCCTCTGACTTAGCTGCCAGGTCCACTGGCTGACGAGGAATCACAACAAAGTGTTGTCTTACCATTTTCTTGCCTATTTTACTTTGCATTCCTAGTTTGTCTTTTATAGTTGTGTTTTTAGTAGGCTGAGCTATTTTTCCCCCTTTTGTGTGAAGACAGATGCCAAGAATGAATTAAGCAACTCTGCTTTCCCCCTGCTGCCGGTCACTTCCTTGCAATCTTCTCCTATTAGTGGACTAATTGTTTCCTTGACTTTTTTTTTTTACATTGAAACTTTTAAAATTATTTTTTACATTTGTGCAAGTGTTAGTTCATTCTGAGCCTTAGCTTTCCTGACTTAAAAAAATTTAAACCCTATACATGCACAGAATTGCAGCCACAGGGGAAAAAAGTGAATGGAGGAAATGTGTCAGAATCCATTTATATCCCATTCGTAAAATCCTATATGTATGTT
>JAKJMR010000353.1:281925-294194 GCA_024449315.1 Daboia siamensis | reverse complement strand
AAACATGTTTTAGTAAAAGCTCCTTTTGGACAATTTCTGGTTCAAGAGTTCTTTCTTTTCTAAGATGTGGATTGGGTTGGGTCCTGACAAAATGACTGGAGTTGGAGAGTAGAGAAATCTTGGAAATCAAACATTTGTTTGGATGCAACGTTTATTCTGATGAGTCCTGCTGTGTAGTATGATCAGACTGCACTTTCCTTTGTTCCTTCCAGCATTGAGAAAAGTTTCTTTCTATAGACTGAACTGTTTTCTTCAATATTGATGGCATTCTTTTTACCATTAACAGAGCATACTTACACGGAAATAATTATAAAATGATTTACATATAGATCTGTTTGCATGAGTGTTCTTTTTCCATCTCTCTTTCTCTAATGAATTAAGTGCAGAACTGTTTGAGAGAGTGTTTTTTTCTTTTTCTTTTTCTCCCTTCATATTTATAGGGATTCCATTTTTAAATATATTGAATGATCCGGAGAAAACTGAGTGATTATTTTAAAAACTTGTTTACAAATACTATAAAGTTTTACTGCCTGATCACAAATTTTTATTACTTAGATGGTATTTTATATATATATAAAAGTTGTATTAACTTTTAAGAATAATAATCCTTTGTTGTTGTTGTTAGTTGCGAAGTCGGGTCCGACCCATCGGGACCCTATGGACAACGTTCCTCCAGGCTTTCCTGTTCTCTACCATCTTCTGGAGTCCATTTAATCTCACGCCTACTGCTTCAGTAACTCCATCCAGCCACTTCATTCTCTGTCATCCCCTTCTTTTATTGCCCTCAATCTTTCCCAGCATTAGGCTCTTTTCCAGTGAGTCCTTCCTTCTCATTAGGTGGCCAAAGGATTTGAGCTTCATGATCTGGCCTTCTAAAGAGCAGTCGGGGTTGATCTCCTCTAGGACTGACCGGTTTGATCGCCTTGCAGTCCAAGGGACTCGCAGGAGTCTTCTCCAGCACCAGAGTTCAAAGGCCTCAATTCTTTGGCGCTCAGCCTTTCTTATGGTCCAACTTCACTGCCATAGCCTTGACTATACGCACTTTTGTTGACAGGGTGATGTCTCTGCTTTTTACTGTGCTGTCTAGGTTTGTCATTGCTTTCCTCCCCAGCAGCAAGCGTCTTAATTTCTTGGCTACAGTCCCCATCTGCAGTGATCTTGGAGCCCAGGAAAATAAAATCTGTCACTACCTCCATTTCTTCCCCATCTATTTGCCAGGAATTGAGAGGGCCAGATGCCATGGTCTTGGTTTTCTTAATGTTAAGTTTCAACCCAACTTTTGCACTCTCCTTCTTCACCCGCAACAAGAGTCTCTTTAGTTCTTCTTCACTTTCTGTCATTAGAGTAGTATCATCTGCATATCTTTGTTGTTGTTGTTAGCTGCGAAGTCATGTCTGGCCCATTGCGATCCTATGGACAATGTTCCTCCAGGCCTTCCTGTCCTCTACCATCTTCTGGAGTCCATTTAAGCTCACGCCTACTGCTTCAGTGACTCCATCCAGCCACCTTATTCTCTCTTGTCCCCTTCTTCTATTGCCCTCAATCTTTCCCAGCATTAGGCTCTTCTCCAGTGAGTCCTTCCTTCTCATTAGGTGGCCAAAGTATTTGAGCTTCATGATCTGGCCTTCTAAAGAGCAGTCGGGGTTGATCTCCTCTAGGACTGACCGGTTTGATCTCGTTGCAGTCCAAGGGACTCGCAGGAGTCTTCTCCAGCACCATAGTTCAAAGGCCTCAATACTTTGGCACTCAGACTTTTTTATAGGTCCAATTTTCACTGCCATACATTGCAGCTGGGAAGACCATAGCCTTGACTATACGCTGACAGGGTGATGTCTCTGCTTTTTACTGTGCTGTCTAGATTTGCCATGGCTTTCCTCCCAAGGAGTAAGCGTTTTTTAATTTCTTGGCTACAGTCCCCATCTGCAGTGATCTTGGAGCCCAGGAAAATAAAATCTGTCACTACCTCCATTTCTTCCCCATCTATTTGCCAGGAATTGAGAGGGCTGGATGCCATGATCTTGGTTTAATGTCTTAATGTTAAGTTTCAACCCAAGTTTTGCACTCTCCTTCTTCACCCGCAACAAGAGGCTCTTTAGTTCTTCTTTACTTTCTGCCATTAAAGTGGTATCATCTGCATATCTTAGGTTGTTGATATTTCTTCCAGCAATCTTAATTCCAACTTTTGATTCATCTAGCCCTGCCTTTCTCATGATGTGCTCTGCATATAAGTTAAATAGGCAGGACAACAGTATCAGCCTTTTTTTTAAAATCCCATTTATATCCATTTATATCCCACCCTTCTCCAAAGACTCAGGGCGGCTTACAATCTAAGAAGCACAAATCAATGTGCTTAGCAATAGCCTTCATTCTATGTATATGCCTGCTTATTAAGGCTTTCGCCCCCCCCACAAGTGGCATTTTTACACAGTCAGCTTACTGCCCCCAACAATCTGGGCCCTCATTTTACCTACCTCGGAAGGATGAAGGCTGAGTCAACCTGGTGGGACTCGAACCTGCACTAATTGCAGGCAGCTGGTGTTACTTAAGGAGACATTAGCCCACTGCTCCACCAAGGCTCTTGCCGGACTCCTTTCCCAATTTTGAACCAATCAGTAGTTCCGTGTCCAGTTCTCACTCTTCTTAATCTCTTCTGCCTCTGTTAGGTCCCTGCCATTTTGGTCCTTTATCATGCCCATTTTTGCGTTAAATGTTCCCTTCATCTCTCCAATTTTCTTGAAAAGATGTCTGGGTCCTCCCTATTCTATTATTTTCTTCTATTTCTTTGCACTGTTCATTTAAGAAGGCATTCTTATGTCTTCTAGCTATTCTCTGGAATTCTGCATTCAATTGGGCGTATCTTTCTTTTTCTCCCTTGCCTTTTGCTTCCCTCCTTTCCTCAGCTATTTGCAAAGCTTCCTCAGACAGCCATTTTGCTTTCTTGCATTTCTTTTTCTTTGGGATGGTTTTAGTTGCTACTTCTTGTACAATGTTGCAAACCTCTGTCCATAGTTCTTCAGGCACTCTGTCTATCAGATCTAATTCCTTAAATCTATTTGGGATATGATTTAATTCATACCTGAGTGGCCTAGTGCTTTTCCCTACTTTCTTCAGTTTAAGCCTAAACTTTGCAATGAGAAGCTCATGGTCTGAGCCACAGTCAGCTCCTGATCTTGTTTTTACTGACTGTATAGAGCTTCTCCATCTTTGGCTGCAGAGCATATAGTCAATCTGATTTCTGTGTTGACCATCTGGTGATGTCCATGTGTAGAGCCGTCTCTTGGGTTGTTGGAAAAGAGTGTTTGCTATCACCATCACATTCTCTTGACAAAATTCTATCAGCTTGTGCCGTGCTTCATTTTGTACTCCAAGGCCAAACTTGCCTGTTATTCTGGTTATCTTTTGGCTTCCTACTTTAGCATTCCAATCCCCCATGATGATAAGAACATCATTTTTTGGTGTTAGTTCTATAAGGTGCTGTAGGGCTTCATAGAACCAGTCAATTTCATCGTCTTCAGCACCGGTGGTTGGGGCATAGACTTGGACTACTGTGATATTGAATGGTTTGCCTTGGATTCGAATTGAGATCATTCTGTCATTTTGGAGATTGTATCCCAGTATTGCTTTTCCTACTCTTTTATTGACTATGAAGGCTACTCCATTTCTTCTGAGGGATTCTTGCCCGCAGTAGTATACCTGATGGTCATCTGAATTAAATTCACCCATTCCTGTCCATTTTAGTTCGCTGATTCCTAAGATGTCGATGTTCAGTCTTATCATCTCTTGTTTGACCACATCCAGTTTGCCTTGATTCATGGATCTTACATTCCAGGTTCCTTTGGAGAAAAAATCTTTACAGCATCGGACTTTCCTTTCACCACCAGATACATCCACAGCTGAGCGTCCTTTCGGCTTTGGCCCAGTCGCTTCATTCTTTCTGGCGGTACTAGTACTAGCCCTCTGCTCTTCCCCAGTAGATATTGGACGCCTTCCAACCTGAGGGGCTCATCTTCCAGCGTCATGTCTTTTTTCCTTTTGGTACTGTCCATAGGTTTTTCATGGCAAAGATACTGGAGTGGGCTGCCATTTCCAGTGGATCATGTTTTGTCAGAACTCTCCCTGTCCGTCTTGGGTGGCCCTGCATGGCATAGCTCATAACTTCATTGAATTACACAAGGCCCTTCACCACGACAAGGCAGTAATCCATGAAGGGGAATCTCCTGCATATTGGTCCTTAATTCAGGCATCATCCAAATCATATCAATTCTGGACCAAGATTTCATGGCTATTTGTGTATTGTAATTTTCCTGGATTAATTTCTCTCCAAGTATCTTGTACCCCAATTTCCTCTATCATATTAAAAATTAATCATCATCATCATCTTAGGTAATCTTTTTCTTCCACTTTTTCCTGTTTTGCTACTTTTATAATCTAATGTCCCATCTACTGTTGCATTAAAATCTCCTACTAGACAAATATTTCTACTATTTTTCTATGAAGATTTTGATAAAATTCTTCTTGTTTATTATTTGGTGCATATATTACTACCAAAAGTGTTTGTTTTTGATTTAAAAGTATGTCTACCATCACAATTCTTCCTTCTTCATCTGAATAAATCATTTTGGTTTCTTTTGATGTCTCATTTTTTTTTCTGAATAGTATTGTGCTGGACTGGGCTTTTAATAACCCAATTTTTCAGAGTTTTCCAAGTTTCTTGAGTTTTTTTTTACTCTTACAGTAAATTTTTTCATCCATGAAATCCTTCCCAAGCTCTCTCTAAATTTATTGAAATCATCTCTTTCTAGTGTAAAGGTCTTCAGTTTCTAAGTCATTAGTTTGACTTTGTTCTGCATAATGTTGAATTCGAATATGACATGGTCACTCTCCCTCATTCCATTTCTGTTAGTAAGAAATCTCAGTTAGTCACAAAACAGTCCTGGATGCATAAATCAACCGAAGAGAACAGGTTCAGCATGCCAGACCTGGCATAGATCTTTGGATCCTTATCTCAGCATACAGGCCAAGGGGTATGGTGTGGGGGAGCAGGATGGTGGGGACCAGGAGTGGGGAACTGGAATCGAAGGCAGTTCTGGAAGTACACTGGGACATGTCAAAAGCAGCTGCAGTTGAAGGAGTCATACAAGGGGGTGACAGCACCCTCTTCTTTAAGGACCTCCATTTCTTGCATTTGGGAACAGTAAGTCAACATGGAAAGAAGCAGATCTGCCAATAAAAGCCACACATTACTGGACGGGGGGCAGGGGGAGGGAAGCAGGCCACTCCGAGGACCACTTTGCGGCAAAGCTTTGGCTCTGCTTGCATGTGCCTGTCAACATGTGTTTTATGTGCTGATCACTTTCTTCTCTCCTCCTCCTCTCAGGAAACTCTTGGCTATTACTGCTTCCTACCATTCTTCACCGTCTGTGTTGGAACCGCTCTCTATGTCTGGTTTTTCCTCCCGGAGACAAAAGGAAAGAGCTTCCTAGAAATCTCAGAAGAGTTTGTTAAGCGTAACTTTGGAAGTCAGCCCTGTGACAATGCTTGGGTGTGTCCAGAAGAAATTAAATCCACTATGTTGTAGCTTCAAAAGAGAGAGCTCACAAAGAAGACATAATATTGGCATTCTTTTTCTTGTGAGGATAACTTGGGATTCTTCTTCATGGTGTAAAAATCATTTCCTCTTCTCTTTATTAAACTTAGGTATAAAAAGTGGCCTCCCGGGGCTGGAGGAAGCGCTACCTGCCAGTACAGGCTCAGAAGGGAAGTATCCTGAGCTAAATGTACCCTCCCAATACCAGTCTTGTTTCTTCTATGGAAAAGAGAGCTTTCTTCAGTATGCCAAAGCTTATGAAAGAGAGGTGCAACCTGAACTAAGGAGAAATTTTCTGACAGTGATAGAACAGCTTGCCTCCTGGGATTATGGGTGCTCTATCACTGGAGACTTTTAAGAACAGACTGGACAATCATTTGACTGGGATAGTATAAGGCTCCTACCTTGAGCAGGAAGTTGGACTAGAAGACCTCTGAGGTCTGTTCCAGCCCTATGACTCTATGATTTATTGGAGGTCAACTTAAGGACAGGGCTGGTGGATTTCCCCAGCTCCATTGCCTCTCCAAAGATATCCTGCTGAAATCCTCCCTCAAACCAGGACAGACAAATTCAGATGGATGCTTCAATAGCATTTCAGTAGCTATCATGTTGCCCAACAGGCAAGCAGAGGGAGGGAGGACGAATGAACAAGGAATTCACCATCACCAACCCCACCTATCAGCTGCCGAAAGAGAACTAAGGCTCTGTTTGAAAGACCATTTGAGAGAGAGATTGAGGCTGGATGAAGCTGAGGGCTCAAGGAATTACTTGAAGGCTTCTGATTCAATGCTGGCCATGAGTGGCAGAGGAGCCAGGCCTGACATGGTCAGCAGCAACGCTACAAGGCTGGATGTTAGTGGTGGGCAGAATATAAGAAAGAGCATCCCCATGTTACTATGGGCCACCAAAGGGAGTCATCCCTCAGAGATAACACAGAGGAGACTAAAAAACTCCAGTCCAGGAACTGCGTCAAAGGACAAAGAGAACCTAATGAGCTTTAAAGTGCCACCAACTTCCATAGGGAGGAAATACCCGTTAATTTAGTCCACCGTAGATCTTATACACTTGGTTTTCTAATGGTCAAATGCTGAATCTAGTCTCACCAAATAGTAGATGGCTTGTGATCTGTAAGGAGAGAAAATTGTGATTAGTCATTTGCCGTAGTCAGATTTGGAATACAGCCAGTTTGTTGTAGTGGTTGAGGCACCAGGCTAGAAACTAGGAGACTGTGAATTCTAGTCCTGCCTTAGGTTCTAAGCCAGTTGGGTGACTTTGGACCACTCGCTCTCTCTCATCCCTAGAATGAAGGCAAGGGCAAACCAATTTGAAGAAAAATCTTGCCAAGAAAACTAGTGTCAAAGTTCTGAATGATGATCCCAATGAAGTAAGCACAACTGAGACATTCCAATCTCTAAATGCAAAACTTTATTGAGCACACCATATCAGCACTAATGAATAGAAAACCAGCTCTGGCTAAATTGGCAACAGGACGGTAAATTAAAAGTATAGAAACTCCCCTTTCCCCTGACAGTGCAAGTCACATTCCCCAATTAAACACCAGACAATTGTTATGAGAGAAATCTTTCATTACTTTGTAAATAATCTGAATGACCTTGATTCTCAGACTTCACAGCTTACATCTGCAAATACACATTCCATTCATCCCCCCTCATCCGTGGAACTGTAGGCAAGCTAAGAAATAGAAATGGCTGAAGCATCATGGGGTTTCTTTGAAGCTTGACACTACAGTGATTGGTCCAGGCAGTCAATGCTGACTCAAAGATGTGTGTAGACCTTAAACACTCAAAGAGCCATTTGGACATGTTTCCCACAGAAAACAAAACACCGGGACCCACAAAACCCTGCTGCTCCCCCTCCCTCATGAAGTGCCCGGTGCACTGCTTTTCCCACCCCCTGACGGAGTGCTCCACTGCCACTGCTGCTTTCCCCCCAGGACGGAGCACTCTGCCACTGCTTCACCGAGTGGTGAAGGTGGAGTTTGGGAGGCAGTGGCAGGGCATAGCCTAGGCCTGGCCCAGAAGCAGCAGCAAAGCTCGTCCTCCCAACTCAAGTGGCCACCAGTGGCTTGGGTGCCTCTGTTCGGTCTGAGTTGAAGAAAGCAGAGAGACAGCAGGATTGTTCTCAATAAGCTGGGCACACATGAGTGAGCAGCACACCCGGCTCTTATTTTTTGAAAGCAACCCTGCTGCTGCACCTCTGCTTTCTTCAACTTGAATGGAGCAGAGCCACCCAAGCTGCTGGCAGCCAATTGAGTGAGGACGAGGAGGAGAAGAGCGTGAGGGTGGCCGGCCAGGTGAAGAGTAGGTAGGGCGATGGTGGCTGGCTGGAGAGGGGGAGATCAGCCAAGCCTCGGAGAGGGGGAGATCAGCCAAGCCTCATGGCAGTGGCATTGGAAGCTCCCCTCACCCGGCCCATTTCCCTGGCTCTGTACAAGATGCTTGGCAGAAACCCCCACCCCATGCCCCTGATTGGACCCACACGGCACCTTCTTTTTAGCTCCACCATGGTTCTCCATCACTTCCTTGCCCGACCTACTCCTTGCTGGCTGGCCAGCTGGCACAAAACTTCACCGCTCTCCTCTTCCTTGTCCTCCCCACTCAAGTGGACAGCAGTGGATTGGGTGCCTCTGTTCATCTGAGTTGAAGAAACCAGAGGCGCAGCAGTGGGATTACTCTCAATAAGGTGGGCGCACATGAGCGAGCAGTGCACCCAGCTCTTATTGTTTGAGAGCAATCTCACTGCTGCACTTCCACTTTCTTCAGCTTGGATGGACCAGAGCCACCAAGCTGCTGGCAGCCGGTTGAGTGGGGAGGACGAGGAGAGCAAGAGTGGTGAGATTTTGTGCCAGCTGGCTGGCCAGGTGAGGTGTAGGTCAGGTGATGGTAGCTGGCTGGCTGGGGAGGGGAGAATCACAGCCACTGGGGGGGGGGATCTACCAAGCCTCATGGCAGCGGCATTGGCAGGTCCCCCCACCCAGCCCATTTCCCCAGCTCCGTACAAAATGCTTGGCAGAAACCCTACCCCCTGTATCCCTGATCGACCCATGTGGCACCTTCTTTCCAGCTCCACCACAGTCCTGCGTTACTTCCTCCACCACCACATGCAGTCCCACAAACAAAAGAAGTGAGACTAAAAAAAGTTCAATCAATTCCAACTTTGCAAGATCTTTTTTTTCTCCCACAAGAAATTGGAATTGAACTTTTTTAGTCCCACTTCTTTTGTTTGTGGGACTGCACATGGTGGCGGAGGACTGAGAGCCACAGCAGAGGGTGGCTGTTTAACACACACTGAAACACACAAAATTTATTGTCCATATGCAACTAATTGGCACCTCTGACTCCACAAGATGGGGAAGAGTTCACACTGTCAGGAAATTTCTCCTTAGTTTTAGCTTGCTTCTCTTCTAGTTCAGTTTCCATCCATTGGTTCTTTCTCTTGCCTTCTGGTGCTTTGGAGAATAGGTTGATCCTCTCTTCTTTGGGGCAGCCCCTCAAATATTGGAAATATAGGGCTTTCATGTCACCCCTAGTTCTTCTTTTCATTAAACTAGCCATATCCAATCCTGCAATGCTAATCATCTTTGTTGCTCTTCTCTGCATTCTTTCCAGAGTCTCTTTTTTAAAAATTGTGATGATCAAAATTGGATGCAGTATTCCAAGTGTGGTTTTACAAAGGCATTATAAAGTAGTATTAACACTTCATATAATCTTGAGTCTATCCCTCTATTAATGCAGCCTAGGATTACATTGCTTTTTTGGCAGCTGCTGCACACTACTAAGTCATATTTAAATGACTGTGCAGTAGGATTCTAGATCCCTCTCAGAGTTACTGCTATTGAACTAGATTCCACCAATTCTATACCTGTACATTTTGTTTTTCTTGCCTAAGTGTAAAACATTACTTTTCTCACCACTGAATTTCATTTTGCTAGATAGCTCCCGGTGTACAGGCCTTTCAAGATCCTTCTGAATTTTGAGTCTATCTTCTGGAGTAGTGGCTATTACCACCAACTTGGTGTCATCTGCAGATTTGATGAGTTCTCTTCTCGCTTCTTGTCTAAATTGTTTATGAAGATGTTGAAGAGTACTGGGACAAGGAAGAAAGAGAAAGAGAAAGAGAAAGAGAAAGAGAAAGTGTCTGCAGGCTAAACTTTATGAAGAATGGTTGAGAGAACTAGGTATCTAGTTAATCAAAGAAAATGATTGGGGGGTGACATGAGGGGCTGTCACAGAGAAGAGTGGATCAATCTGTTCTCCAAAGCACTGGAGGGCAGGACAAGAAGCGATGGGTAGAAGAACATTAAAGGGAAACTCAGCCTGGAACTAAGGAGGAATTTCCTAACAGTGAGAATGGTTAATCAATAGAATGGCTTGCTTCCCAGAGTTGTGGTTATTTCATCACTGGAGGTTTTCAAGAAGAGACTGGACAGCCATTTGTCTGGGATGCAATAAGGGCTCCTGCCTTGGTCAGGGGATTGGACTATAAGACCTCCAAGGTCTCTTCCAGTCCCATGATTTCTATGACCACAGACAAGATGCCTGGAGCACTGGGGGCAGAGGTCAAGGACTGAGGAACACCAAACATGTCTGTGCAGTGAGAGCAGTGGAAGGTCAGCGCTTCTCTGCTCTGAAGGCTTTGGGGGAAAGTCCAGGGTCATGGCTCAAACAACAGGTTGGAGGCTATCCCTGCAGTTCACTGTGATTTGCATAAAATCACTCAAATTTGCTCCTTTAGGCAATCATTAGTGTGAGAGGGATTAATTGATTAATTGAAATGAATTAATTGAATTAATTGAAATGTTTGGTCCATTAGTGGGAGAAAGTGGCAAGGTGACAAGCAACAGGGAGAAAGCAGAACTACTTAACTCGTTTTTTGCATTCGAGGGGAAAAAACAGACCAACCTATCAAAAACAGTACCGTAAAAAACAGAATAGAAATGCAAGTTAAGATACGAAAGAAAATGGTACGTCAGCACCTGTCCAGCCTAGATGAGTTCAAATCAACAGGACCAGATGGATTACACCCCAAGGTTATCAAGGAACTGGCAGATGTGATCTCAGAACCACTGAACTATATCTTTCAAAGGTCTTGGAGCACTGGGGAACTACCAGAGGACTGGAAAAGAGCTGATGTAGTTCCCATCTTCAAAAAAGGGGAAAAAATAGATCCAGGAAACTACAGACCTATCAGCTTGACCTCAATACCTGGGAAGATTCTGGAAAAGATAATCAAGCAACAAATCTGCAAACACCAAACAAATTCATTACCAAAAGCCAACATGGGTTTGTCAAAAACAGATCATGCCAGACAAATCTTATTGCATTCTTTGACTAGGTGACAAAATTAGTGGACTAGAGGAATGCTGTGGATATAATTTACTTGGACTTCAGTGTCAATTGATAAAGTAAACCACACCTACTACAACACTTGATAAGATAGAAACATGGGTTAGACAGCATCACCACCAGATGGATTCATAACTGGATAAACAACCACACTCAATGTATTGTCCTCAATGGAACTGCATATACATGGAGGGAAGTATGTAGTGGGATGCCCTAAGACTCTGTTCTGGGCTCAGTGCTCTTCAACATCTTCATCAATGACTTGGATGAGGGAATAGATGGGGAACTCATCACATTTTCAGACAATAGGCTTAAGGTACAGGAGGATCTTGACAGACCTTTCTAACTTGGTCCCTTTAAAAAAACTTCATAATATCTACCCAGATTTACCAGGATCAGGAAACTCAGGAAGACTGAAGAAACTTTATTTAGACAAAGATTTTGCCTCATTATAACACAACTGAATGTTGAAATGTTGAAACTTGAAGACTGGGCGCTATCTAACAAAATGAAATTCAATAGTGAAAAAAGTAAGGTTGTACATTTAGGCAAGAAAAACCAAATGTACAGGTATAGTATTGGTGGTACCTTGCTCAATAGTAGTAACGGTAAGAGGGATCTCAGAGTCCTAGTGGACAATCACTTAAATATGAGCCAGCAGTGTGCTGCAGCTGCCAAAAAAGCCAACACAGAGTTAGACTGAATTAACAGAGGGATAGAATCAAGATCAGGTGAAGTATTAATACCACTTTACAATGCCTTGGTAAAGCCACACTTGGAATACTGCTTCCAGTTTTGGTCACCACAATGTAAAAAAGATGTTGAGACTCTAGAAAGAATGCAGAGAAAAGCAACAAAGATGATTAGAGGTCTGGAGGCTAAAACATATGAGAAACAGTTGCTGGAATTGGGTGTGTCTACTTTAATGAAGAGAAGGATGAGCAGTTCCAAAATCTCAGGTGCTGCCACAAGGAAGAAGGAGTCAAGCTATTCTCTAAAGGGCTTGAAGGCGGGACAAGAAGCAATGGATGGAAACTAATCAAGGAGAGAAGCAACAGAACTAAGGAGAAACTTCCTGACAGAACAATTAATCAGTGGAACAACCTGCCTCCAGAAGCTGTGAATGCTCTAACGCTGGAAGCTTTTAAGAAGAGATTGGACACCCATTTGTCTGAAATGGTATAGGGTCTCCAGCTTGTGCAGGGGGTTGGACTAGAAGACCTTCAAGATCCCATCATCATCATCATCATCATCATCATCATCATCATCATTATTATTATTATTATTATTATTATTATTATTATTATTATTATTAT
>JAKJMR010000353.1:255143-281915 GCA_024449315.1 Daboia siamensis | reverse complement strand
ATTATTATTATTATTATTATTATTATTATTATTATTATTATTATTATTATTATTATTATTATTATTTCTTGAGCAAGAGTTAGTACTTCTAGAGAGGCTAGCTCTACATGCAGACAACCTTCAATCTTCCTTTTTGGGAAGGCTTTGGAAAAATCTTAAGTAGGGAGTCATTATACTAGATGATGCAAATTAGCTGAGGTTAATCTCGGTATCTGGATTTCTTTGATTTATTTATTCAGAAATGCATAGGTGCAGGCCACCTTAAATAAATTTTTCTAGGTTGCTAACAACCAATTCACAAGAAAATAAAAATAACTATAACACAAGGCACAAACTCACAGTACAAAAATATAGCTATTGGGCTCCTTTAACATCTGGCTCTAATGTCTGAAAAAAATTGCAGGTCTTCACCACCTTCCAGAAAACTGAAAGAGTTTGGGTCTCTGGCTCTCTGGGCAGGGGCACTTTCATAGGGCCGCTACAGAGAACTGTATCTCCTGAGTTGGACCAGGTGAGGCACCTTCCATGGAAAGGACCTGTGAAACGGATGTTGGGATGAGGCTGAGGGTGGAATTTTACTCTCAGAAATGCTTCCAGGTTCCCTTTCTGAAAAATGCCAGTTTTTTGAAAAATTCCTGATGCCAGGAGTAGGAACATGGGGCTGGGGAGCAAAATATATTTCAAACCAAAATCAAATTCAAAGGGTTGGATAAAACGCATAGAATTTTATCTTTAGAAATGGTTCCAGGTTCCCTTTTGGATTTTTGTAAAAATTGCTGATGCCAGGGGTTGGAGCATGGGGGGTGGGGGATGTGTATGCAAAAAGAATTTCAAGCCAAACTGAAAACCGAGGGCAGGATGAGAATCAGGGCAGAATTTTACATGAAACTCGGTAAAACATGGACAAAAGCAGAAATGTGGCCTCCTCTGGAGATGCTAGTGACAGGGGCAAGTTTGTTGGTCTCAGGACTCTGCCTGGACTCAGATCTAAGTGTGCCAAATCACAACTCAGTTTCCCATTGGCTCCCTCTTGTAAGTTTAACACAGGCTGTGGGAACTGCCTCATCCTGTCCCACGACCCTCCCCTTGTTCTTGGACAACATTCACCACATTCCCATCAGGCACATAGGATGGTGGGTGAAAAAAGATACAGGCTCTCCTTCCTTTTTTCTGGTGCCTTCATTATTGGAATCATTCTATAGCCTTTCATTAAATCCCTACCTCTCAACAAAGGCACAAACATTTCTCCATACACATGTTTCTCCCAATTATGACTTTTTCTACAGAACAAAATGAGTTGCAAAATAGTATTATATTATAGACCTTCCTCTGGAGGCCGTATCTTTTGGTCCCCTAATTGATAGCTTGTCCACAAGGATCCTGTGGGAATGGCCAGAATTTGGCCTCCCAAGAATTTGGTTTCTCAGCCTTCAGCTTTCCCAACCCCGCTTAATTGGCCTCCACATGAGTTACAGTGTAGAGCAAACTCTCCTGACTCATAGGCAGGCTGGCATGTGGGAGGTTTGGGAAATGCTATGATAGAGCTTTCACATATATCGTTAGTATCTTGTTTTTGTAATGATCTCATAGGCACCTGAGAAGTTCCAATTATGTATCCTATGTTGTATGAGACTGATGGAGTTTTTTGTAATGTTGGAGGTGAATAAAAGTTCAGCGGGCAGTGCTCAAGGTTTTTTTTTGTGGAGACGAGGCTGCCTGGCTGGTTCAGAGCTCTCTATCGACCCGGGTCTGAATTCCTTTCCCTTCGTCTGAATTTCTTTCCCCTTCAGATCCTACAAAGGAAAATCAACTGACACTTCATTAATGTGTCTCCACCCCCAGTTTTTGGAAATTTTGTAGACTGCAATCCAAAGGCATTCCCTGCCTGTCCTTACTAGTCCAGACCCATTCATGCCACCATCTATGGTCCTTTTATAACCCAAAGTGTTCTCTATCACACACACCTACAACCTCTCCCCACTCCATGGGGAGCTTTTTTTTTTATCTACCTTCTTTATCCAAACCTCATTCTTTTATTTCTTTGAGTTTTCCTTCAGCTGTTCCCAGGACTACACTTTTTAAAAAAATTGTCAGGTTTTGATTGGTTCAATGCAATCTCTCCATTGATGGATTGATTAGAAACATTTCTGATTTGATTGAAATTGGAGATTCTGCCTATGGTGTGTAATTTGAGCTTCATATCTGCTGATCTTCTTGGCTATAGATCTTATGTGCTGCTTTATTATTTTCTACACTTCCTTAATCTTCCTTGTTTCTAGGTGATATTTTTTGATTAGATACTTTTTAATCCTTTTGTTCTTCAGCGTCTTTTCTTTCATCTGTTCTAGCTTGCTTGCATCTGATCTTAACTTGCTAATCTTATTTTCCAACCTGATCTTCTATTCTGATGATGCACTGTTTGACTTTTTTTCTTATTTGTTGATTTTGCATCCTAGGTATTCAATATTTCCACTAGCTGTTCCTTTGGAACAAGGTTCAGTGCAGGCAGTTGTGCTGAGCTTTTATAGAAGCTCAGTTATTCTTTGCTTTATTTCTTCTACTTCTTTAGTTAAAAGGCTTTGTCCATTTTGAGGCAGAGGCTATTTAGTTTCGGAATGAAAATATTCAATGGTTTCTCAACTGCTGGTTTACCTCTACAGTCTGAGCTACTTCATGGTAGGTTTTGATTTCTTTGCCCTGAGTAGACCTTTGCAATTCTTCCAGTTCCACTTCTATGAATACTTTATTTTATATTATAAGTTGATATTGGTTGGCTACCCTCTGTCCTGTTATTTCTGATTCTGGATGTTGTTCTTTATAGAACCAATGCATTCGTTTCAGATATTGTCTTCTCTTTAGACTTATCATCCAATTTGTAATAACACAGCATTATTTCTTTGTTTTCAATTCTTGAATATTTGCAATGGGTAAACACCTTTCCTTGCAGTAGTCCTGCAGATGCTGGGCCAGGTTACTCAGCCAATTACCCATAGGTCACCAAATGTCCAGGAACTCCAACATATGGGATGATCCTTGACCCCTGTGATGATTGTTCTGGTATGGTTTCCATAAATTACATCTCACTGTACTGTCTATGGGAGAGGCACTCTTCATCTGGGTCCTCTGATAGGACTTGTCCAGTATGTTTGAACTGCTGGCATAGCTCTCATCTTTCTCAGAGCATACAAGCCCTATAACCATCTCAAGCTAGTGTCTTATTAAGATTTGTTGCCCAGTCAGCTGGATTTGGCTGATTTATCCACCTTTTGACTTCTTCCCAAGGACCTGAGATAGGCAGAAGTTGTTGTTTGACTGTGTTAAAGATATTGCCACAAGATGTAAGCAATTCCAAATAAAGTTGCTTTTAGTAATTGAGTGATGACGGTTCTGTCAATGCCAGTGGTGTTGAGATGGTTCTCCAAATGTTTTGGGATTGCACCCAAGGGACCTATTACTATCTTTCCTTTCTTTTGCTACAGCTATTCAATTTCTATTTATAAGTCTTTATGTTTTGTGATTTTCTCATTCTTTCTCTTCTATTCTACCCAAATTCTTCAGTGCATTGTGATTGTTATTCATCAAAGGCCTGGATCCATGCAAAAAGTACCAGTGTCCTTGAGCTGAGGTCCATTTTCTTGCAGCATGACAGAAGTGCTTTCACATTGCTTCATTCCAGAACTTTTTAAGTGTTAGATCATTTCTCAGCTGGCATGATCTGTGCCCAGCGGGTGACTCAGCATAAGTGCAAAGTGCTCCCAAATCCACATCTGGATTAACCCTTTATTAAGACAAATCCAAACACTCCTTGTTTTAGTTGGCCTGACATCCATTCAATTGTGGGAAAGGAGTCGGTGCAGGCAATGCTTACAGGAAATGCTGCTGTGCTGACTCCTTCCTTGCCAGTTTTCTCAGCAGAGAGCCCCCTGTGCTGATTCACCCATTGGCACCTGGTCACTCCAGCTGCCTGATCACTTGGCCTGGCTGATCTCCAGCATCTGGAACAAAAGGCTGCACTGGGGGGCGGGGAGGCCAGCGCTAGCTCTGAGGGAAGCAGTTCATGTCACAGAGAACAACTTGGAAGCCTGCAGTACAGCTTTGACCCTCAGCCAGGGCCTCTCCTCTCTTGGAGATAGTATGTGGGGGGTTTGTTTGTCTGTTGTGAACAGTCCAAACATAGGTTTGTGGTCAGTGTAGACAGTGAAATCCCTGCCATATAAGTAATCATGAATTTTTTTAATTCCAGCAACTATGGCCAGGGCCTCTTTGTCAGTCTGTGCATAGTTGCACTCAGCAGAGGACAAGGTCCTTGAGTAAAAATGAGTAAAATGCAATAGGAACCTGTTTCCCATTTTTCTCTATGTGGCTTAAGACTGCCCCCACCCCATAGGGAGATGCATCACATGTAAGACATACAGGTTTAGACTCTATGTAATGAGTTACAAGAGCCTAATGCTGGGAAAGGTTGAGGGCAAGAGAAGAAGGGGACGACAGAGAATGAGGTGGCTGGATGGAGTTACTGAAGCAGTAGGCATGAGCTTAAATGGACTCCAGAAGATGGTAGAGGACAGGAGGAAGGCCTGGAGGAATGCTGTCCATAGGGTCGCGATGGGTCGGACACGACTTCGCAACTAACAACAAATGAGTTACAGTGGATTTTTCAGACTGTAGTGCTTTCAAGTCCTGGAAAATTTTTTCATGTAAATTAGTCCATTTCCAAGGAGCTTTTTTGTCAAGTAGCCTGTGGAGGGGCTCTGCTGTTGCTGCCTTATGCGGTAGGAATGTATGATAAAAATTTAGGAGACCCCAAAATGCTTGAAGCTCTCCTTTTGATTTGGGCCTAGGAGCCGTCTTAATGGCCTTCACTTTAGAATCAGCGGGGTGAATGCCGTTAGCATCAATTTGGAACCCCAAGAATTCTGTTGATGAACCCCCAATATTACACTTGTTCTTTTTTAATTTGAGGCCTGCTTTCTGAAGCCTCTGCAAAACAGCCCTGAGCTTTCTGGCCAACACTTCTGGGGATTCCACTGCACCATCAAACATCATCAAAATAAGGGCAGACGCTCTGGATGCCCTTAAGTGTACGTTCCATAATCCCTTGGAAAATACCTGGTGCAACACTGTCTCCAAACTGTAAGCGTTTAACTTTGAACGCCCCTCTGTGAGTCAAGATCGTCTGAGCCACGGCTGTGGCCTAGTCAACTAGCAATTGCTGATAGGCCTGTGCTAAATCAAGTTTAGCAAAAATGGTTACCCCTTGCAAGGAGGCTAAAATATGGTTGACCACTGGGACCAGGTAAGTGTGTTGCTTGAGGGCCTTATTTAATGTGCATTTACTTAATCAAAAGGGACGGGGTGGCTCAGTGGGTTAAAATGCTGAGCTTGTCGATCAGAAGGTTGGCAGTTTGGCGGGTCAAATCCGACTGCCGCGTAGCAGAGTGAGCACCTGTTACTCGTCCCAGCTTCTGCCAACCTAGCAGTTCGAAAGCACATAAAAATGCAAGTAGAAAAATAGGGACCACTACGGTGGGAAGGTAACAGCGTTCCGTGCGCCTTTGTCGTCTAGTCATGCTGGCCACATGACCACGGAGAAGTCCTCGGACAAGTGCTGGCTCTTTGGCTTTGAAACGGAGATGAGCACCGGCCCCTAGAGTCAGAAACGACTAGCACGCATGTGCGGGGGAACCTTTACCTTTACCTTTACCTTACTTAATCAGCGCAAATGCGAACTTCCCCGTTGGCCTTCAGTGGGGTGACAATAGGAGTTTCCCACTTCCCCCCATCAACAGGCTGTAACACGCCCTGTTCTACAAGCTTATCAATTTCGGAATCAATTTTGTGTTTTAAGGCAAAGGGGACCCTGCAAGGTTTAATCCTAATTGGAAGAAAGTTAGGATCTAACTTAAAAGAAATAGATGGGCCTGTGTATGTCCTAGGGTTGAATCAAAAACATCTGCATATTCTTCACACACTGACATGAGCTGCAGTTTGTGTTCAGTTTATGCCAGTAATCTGAATACCTAAGCTATCAAACCAATCAAGTCCAATAAGACTCGTTCTTTGGCCCCCTACTACTATTACATCCAGGTGCCCCAAAAACCCTTTAAATTTTACCAATAACATGGCTTCACCCTTAACTTTAATATGAGCATTTTGAAAATCCATTAAAATGATATCTGAGGGTCTTAGTTTAGCCCAATTGTTACTGCGCCTACACACGAAGTCAAATGTGTCTTGCAAAATGATTGAGACTGCAGAGCCGTAGTCCAATTCCATCTTACATGGACCTCCTTGTAGCTGTAACAAGAGCTTAAGTTTGGGTTTGAGGGGGCATCGAGCCCCGGTGCAGCATACGCTTCTACAGCTTCTGAAGAATACCACACTAACTGGACCCTGGGCCCCAGTACCTCTCCTAGTCGGTCCTTCCAACTGGTGTTTGGGTGGCCGGTCTCTCTGGTGGGCTCTGCAAACCACTGTGATGTGGCCTGTTCTTCCGCAATCTCTACACGTGGCTGAACGAAATCTGCAATTGGCACGAAGATGGTTGCCTTGTAACCGTCCTCTCTCTGGTGGTTGTTGCGGTGTTGCGCATTGGATTGCTTTTGAAATCTGTTGATTTCGGGTTCTTCTTCCTCTGACGATTCTCTGGCACATTTGGCGACCTCATGATGGACCAATTCTTCAACTTTTGAAGGTTTGGTAGGCTGAACTGTCTGCACTGCGCCCCCGGTGGCTTTGTCGGCCATCACCTTGTCCTGTGCCTCGGAAAACGTTAAGTTGGGTCTAGCAAACAGTCTCTGCTGAAGGGTTCTGTCCCGAAGGCACAGACGAGCCGGTCTCTTAGTCGTTCTTCTAAGTTTGAGAACTTGCAAAGTAAGGCCCGCAATGAACTCCGAAGCTGTCTCCCCAGGTAGCTGCGCACTTTGGTCAAATTTGAATCTCCACGCCATCTCAGACATCAAGTGCCCGGTTAGCTTCTTCTTAAGGTCTGCATATGAGATTGCTTCAATGGGTGTCAGCGCAAAAAGATTCTCTGCCAAATCAAAGGTTGCTGGGCCACACACACTAGTGTGGCTTGCTAGCCGGCCTGGGGGGGGGGGGGGAATGCCTCTTCCCTCTGGCATGTGCTGCTGACCCCTCATTGACTTCAGCTCTTAATCGGCAAAGCAGGATCCCATCCTCGTCGCCACTGTTAAGTAGTGGGCTCTTCAGTGCAGGAAGGAAGACACGAGACTGAGTATAGGATAACACATACTTTATTTTTGCTAGAGCTGTACTGAAACTTGGGCTGCAACCAGCCACAATATATAGTCTAGCCCCTAGGCAGCAGCCAATAGGTTTGAACCCACGCTTGCCGCCTGGGGCTAGCCAATTGCAGGAAAGGAGACAGCTAGTCTGGGTTGCTGGAGAACCGTTAACTGCTCCAGCAACGCACATGGTGTATCACCACAAGCCTAGTACATAGCCTCCATTCATTTGGGGATGACCATTTGTTCCCCTGTCATGGTCTGATCACCACCTCCTGCGGCTGGTCTTCCATTATGCCACCCCCCGCCGCTGGGCTGCAGAACCGACCAGGTGGTTCCACCCCAGGTGCCTAATGGACCCAGAACAGTTCCAGATGGTGCTTGGGTCTATACCCATCACCCTCACTCACATCCCAGTCGATGCCTTGGTGGATGCCTGGGAAAGGGCGGCCGCTGAGGCACTCAACTGTGTTGTACCCTTATGACCCCTGACCCGGCGCAGATCCCATTGGGCTCCATGGTTCTCTGTGGAGCTCCGGGAGATGAAGCATCGGAGACGGGGTCTAGAGAGCGGTTGGAGGTCCAGCCGTTCCGAATCTGACCAATTGCAGTTAAGAACCTTTGTAAGGTCTTATCTTGCAACGATAAGGACAGAGAGGGCTAACTACTTCGCTGCCCTCATCGCGTCCGCAGATAATCACCTGGCCGCCCTGTTTAGGGTTACTCGCTCCCTTCTTAATCAGGAAGTGAGGGAGGAGTCCTTGCAGGGTCGGGCTGAGGAGTTTAGTCATCATCTGACAGACAAAATCTCTCAGATTCGGGCCGGTTTGGACTCTGACATGTAGGAATCGGACGGTCTTGAGCATGTTATCTGGACTGAGTTCGATCCTGTTTCCCCTGATGATGTGGACAGGATTATGGGGAGGCTGAGCTCCATCACCTGTTTATTGGACCCATGTCCCTCCTGGCTGATTTATGCAGCTCGGGAGGAGACACAAAGCTGGTTCCAGGCAGTAATATCTGCCTCTTTGAGTGAGGGTGTCTTCCCCGCCACTTTGAAGGAGGCGGTGGTGAGGCCCCTTCTCAAGAAACCTGCCCTGGACCCAGCGATTTTAAATAATTATCGTCCGGTCTCCAACCTTCACTTTTTGGCGAAGGTTGTTGAGAGTGTGGTGGTGCATCAGCTTCCTCTGTTCCTGGAGGAAACTGATTACCTTGACCCGTACCAATCAGGCTTCAGGCCCGGGTACAGCACAGAGACGGCATTGGTCACGCTGGTGAATGATCTCTGGCGGGCTCAGGACAGGGGTTGTTCCTCTGTCCTAGTCCTATTAGATCTCTCAGTGGCTTTTGACACCATCAACCATGGTATCCTACTGCGCCGTCTCAGGGGGTTGGGAGTGGGAGGCACTGTTTTGCAGTGGTTCTCCTCCTATCTCCTGGGCCGCTTGCAGTCATTGTTGATGGGAGGGCAGAGATCCACCCCGAGGCATCTTGTTTGTGGAGTTCCTCAGTTTGTGGAGTTCCTCAGGGGTCGGTTCTCTCTCCCCTCCTGTTCAACATCTATATGAAGCCGCTGGGTGAGATCATTCGTGGTTTCGGGGTGGGGTATCATCAGTATGCTGATGATACCCAACTTTTTTTATCCACCCCGAACCAACCCAGTGATGCCCTCGCCGTGATGTCCCATTGCCTGGATGCGGTCTGGGTCTGGATGGGGAGAAACAGGCTTCGTTTCAATCCTGCCAAGACTGAGTGGCTGTGCGTACTGGCATCTCGGGTTAACCAGTCTATTCCACCTTTAATGATGGGGGGTGAGGTGTTACCCACCGTTGATAGGGCTCGCAACTTGGGCGTCCTCCTGGATTCGCGGCTCAGTTTTGAAGATCATATAGGAGCCGTGACCAGGGGGGCCTTTGCCCAGGTTCATCTGGTGCGCCAGTTGCGGCCCTATCTGGACTGAGATGCCCTACGCACAGTCACACATGTGCTCGTGACCTCCCGGTTGGACTACTGCAACGCTCTCTACATGAGGCTGCCCTTGAGGACCACTCGGAGGCTTCAACTGGTGCAGAATGCAGCCGCGCGAGTTGTGATGGGGGTTTCCCGATACTCCCATGTGACACCTCTGCTCCGCGAGCTGCATTGGCTTCCGATTGCCCTCTGGGTGAGATTCAAGGTGCTGGTGATGACCTATAAAGCCCTAAATGGCTTGGGTCCAGGATATTTGAGGGAACACCTGCTGCCAGCATCAAGCTCCCTTCGTCCAGCGCGCTTGCACAGGGTCGGTCTTCTCAGGGTACTGCCGGCAAAAGATTGCCGGCGGGTAACACCCAAGGGAGGGCCTTCTATGTGGGTGCGCCTGCCCTTTGGAACCAGCTGCCCATAGATCTCAGGACTGCCCCTGACCTTTGTTCATTCCCCCGGGACCTGAAGACCTGGCTCTTTGAGCTTTCTGGCCAGGACTGAGAATTTTAATTGTAATTTTATTTTAATTGGGTTTTAATTGGAGTTTAACAGGGGTTTTATTTTATTCAAGGACTAAATTTAATTAACTTTAATTGTTCTTAACTTGTATTGTATTGTTGTATTGTTATTTTAAATTCCTTGTGAACCGCCCTGAGTCCTACGGTGTATAAGTCCAATAAACATAAACATAAACATAAACATGATGGGAGGAGCTAAGCCCTTGGGAGGAGCTAAGCCCTTGGGTGGTACCTAGTATTTTCAGGAATTTGTGCCAACATTGAGAAGTGAATTGAATGCCATTGCCCAAGATGTTTCATTTGGGGGCATCATGGAGTCTATATACATGTTGCCAGAAAAGTTTAGCCAGTGTGCATGCTGAGGGGATTTGGGAGCAAGGCATGAAGTGCACCTGTTTAGAGGACAGTTCAGTAATACTATATTTCCAAAGCTTTCTAGTATCTCCACTATAAAGTCCATGGAAATTTATAAAGTCCATGGAAATTTATTTCCAAGGTGCTTGAGGTTTTGTTACTGGTTGGAGGAGCCCTGGGGTATTCCTTAGTCATTCTTTGGCTAAAGAACAGACTTTAAGACTTTATGTCCCTGTAGGCCATAAGCGAGTACTCAGAACTGGAAACATTCCAAGGAACAACTGAAAGCTGTTTTGCCAGTTGCAAAACACTACTCCCCTATGGCCTACAGGGAGCACTCAAAGGCTTCATGCAGCTGATAAATGCAGTCCTGCATGAAAATTTACTACCTGAATGACATTCTAATTTACACCAAAACTATGGCAGACCACATGCAGCTGGTCAGAACAGTACTGAAAAAAACTCCATGCCACCCAGTTATATGCCAAACTTTCCCAATGTAAATTCCACAGCATAAGATTGATTATCTGGGCTATTGCTTCTCACACGAGGATGTAGAGATGGTCCTGAGAAGGTATGAGCTATACTAGAGTGGGCAACATCTGGCACCTGAAAGCAGCTCCAAAAATTCCTTGGATTTGCCTATTTCTATAGGCAATTTATCCCATCATTTGCCAAAATAGCACTGCCCATCACCAATCTTCTAAAGTCTAAAGGGGAGGGGAAACCCAAACGAAACCAATAATGGATAATGGAAGTGGCATTCAAGAAGCTCACGTTTGCTGCCAAACCCATACTAAAACATCCAGACCCAAACACCCCGTTTGTTATCCAACTTGATGCCACTCATGTGGCAGTCGGAGCTGTTTTACTCCAAAAGAATGAGCAAGGGGTCTTGCAACCTTGTGCTTATACCTCCAAAAACTGTGGAGGTGGTCAGTATGGGGAAAAGAGGCATATGCAGTGCATTTCTTAGAAGGGGGAAAAACCCCTTTCAAAATATGGACAAGCCATAAGAACCTGGAAGCTTTAAAAACAAAAATTGTCTCTGAAACAAGTCTGTTGGGCCCAACACTTTAACTGATTCAGCTTCACACTAAATAAAAATAAAAAATAAATAAATATCTCCCAGGTGGCAAAGTGAAGCAAAGCAGGCTGAATCATATACGATGGAGGACCTGACACCGGGAGGCTTAGGACTTGTTCTCAATCACTCTGAACCAGCCTTTTCTCCTTACCGTTAATGATATTTAGGGGTTTCTAGGTGAACGGTCAATCTCAAGTGTTGCAACTATGATCAGTACTTGATCTTCAAGTCTTTTTTCTCATACTACAGAAGGACATGATCTGGGTGTTGGATTCCTACTCCTCCGTTTGCTGCCCTTTTTCACATTTCTCCCTTGAGCAGCAGTATCAGCAGCTCCCTGTTATTGATCAGCCCGAAGGACTACTAAAGTCCAGAGGGGGAAATCATCCATCTCCTGGCTTCAGGTCAGCTGCTGGCAGCATGCTGAAGAGGAGGGAGGGGTGGGGAAAATGGTGACCTCAAGCAGATTCATCTGCTTCTTGAAATTGTTAACCCAACATTGCATGCCATCCTCCAATAGCCAGCAGAGCAGAAATCACTGGGTCATAGTTCTCCTAAATATTCAGATTCTGTTAATGAAACTCGATCAGCCTGACAACTGCCAGCTGGAGACCAGCAGGATCCCCTCCAGAAAATGACAGCCAGTTTCCTCTTGGAATTTGTGAGTATCCTGCATGTTGGGGGTTAACCCTTAGGCCCCCACTCAGTCCCCACTTGGAAAGCTAACCCTAACCCTCATTCTTGATGGAAATAGGCAAAAACTGTTTCTTAGGCAACAGGGCTGAATTTTTTTTTTAAGTTCTAAAAAACAAAATGCCATTCAGAAACAGCTTGGGCAGAAGCCTCCCTGAGTCACTGGGGTATACGGGGTTGGGCAGTGCAGGGGAGAGGTAGTAGCAAGATTTTATTATTATAACCAAGCTCAATAAATGTAATTCTAGTCTTTCTGTGGAACTGATTTCCTGGTCAGGTCTGTGTTGTCAGAGTTGGAAAGGATAAAAAAATCATTTAGCGCCACCCCTGCTCTGTGAGAATATATTAAAGCATCTCTGACTATGGCTGCCCAGTTTGAGGATTTCCAGCAGAG
The DNA here is from genome assembly GCA_024449315.1 of Daboia siamensis. NCBI lineage: Eukaryota > Metazoa > Chordata > Lepidosauria > Squamata > Viperidae > Daboia > Daboia siamensis. The sequence continues at coordinate 269,654 of JAKJMR010000353.1, read as the reverse complement.
GAGAACTCCCCCCTTCAAGTGGCTGCCTGTTGCACTGGTTGATGGTTTGTTCATTTGGGAAATTCCTATCATCTTGAACTTGCTTCTTTGTAACTTAACTCATTGACTCTAGTCCTGCCTCTGGGGCAAAAGGGAATAAATCTACTCCCTCTTCTATTTGATGAACTTTCAACTATTTGAAGATGGCTGTCCTATCATTGTGCAGTTGTCTTTTCTATAAGTTAAACAGCAAAGGGCCACGAACCATTCCACTTAATACTTGGTTTCCAGATCCGTCACCATTGCAACATCCTTCCTTTGAATTCATAGTCATGGGACCAGTTAGGATCTGACTAAGAGTGGAATTCTAGCTTGATACAATCTCTGTGTCTTCCTGAATGTTCCCCAGTCTGCTCTTTTTAGCAATTTTTTTTCTTTTTTTTAACCTTCAACTTGGAGTATACTAGAACTCCCAGATGCTTTTCCCATATGCTACTCTCATATCATATATGTCTGCCTTTCCCCCCCAGGTACAGTCTTTCTTTCTGTAAAAAAAATGTCCTATTCAAGACTGTCTACAACCTTCTGAATTTTCTTTCTTTTCTAAAGTGTCAGCTTTATATTAACTGTGTCTTTCTAAGTGTCCCCTCAATTTCCTCATCCAAGTCCTTGATAAAAATGTTGAAGAGCCCAGGGCTCAGGACAGGACCACCACTCTGTACTCACCTTCAAGCTGCAGAGGTACCACGAAGGAGCATGTGTAATCCTTTAGTCAACTGCGAGTCCATCTAATATCATCTGCCCCATGTTTTACCAAGTTTATGAAAGAGAATGATAGGAGGCACTGTGTTGAAGATTTTGCTGGGGTCTTGGGAGAACATCTGTAAGGCATTCCCTTCCTCCACCAAGCTAATCACTCCATCAAAGATAGAGAAAAGCTTAGTGTTGCATACTTCAAGTCATACTTGAATTATGCAAGTCATATTTATTATAATACCACTGTCCAAGTGCTCACAAATGTACAATGTTAATTTATCCAAGGATATTACTCCTGCAGTGTCTTAGAATGTAGAATAATAGATTTGGAAGGGACCTTGGAGGTCTTCTAGTCCAACCCCTGCAGGAGATCCTAAACCATTCTGGACAAATGCCTGTCCAGTCTCATAAAAACTTCCAATGATGGAGCACCCACAACTTCTGGAGGCAAGCTATTCCTCTGATTAATTTTCTCACTGTCAGGAAATTTCTCCTTAGTTCTAGGCTGGATCTCTCTTTAATGATTGGATAAGAGATTGGAGAAGGGATTGGACAGCCATTTGTCCAGAATGGTATAGGGCAGGGGTAGGCAACCTTGCCTCTTTTATGATTCATGGACTTCAACTCCCAGAATTCCTGAGCCAGCCATTCTGGGTCAGGAATTCTTGGAGTTGAAGTCCATAAGTCATAAAAGAGCCAAGGTTGCCTACCCCTGGAGGGTCTCCAGCATGAGCAGGGGATTGTACTGAAGACCTCCAAAGTCCTTCCAACTCTGTTATTCTATATTAAAAAATTTCATATTTGGCACATATTTTATTATCCATGATTGAGACACTGTGTTCTGTATTGTTCACTAAAGAATCTTTCATTCTCTGAGCTATCTGTAAACTGGTTTCTGGTTTCATATTTTAATGATTGCATTCTTTTTTTTGTAATAATTCTGTATCTTCTGCCCATTACTTCTTATCCTGCAATCAAATGCTTTGGAAATAGGTTGTCTCGCCCCTTTCTGTAACAGAACAACTTCAAGCTGAGAAGCCTGTAGTTTCCTGCATTTTGAAATTTGGGGATTTGCTGCCCGGGGTCTTCCAGTCCTCTAGGAGTTCTCAGCAATTCCTGAGCACGACTCTGTAGTTTCTTTGGTGTCCTGGAATATAACTGATCTGCCCCAGGACCTGCATATGTCTCACTAACCTCCCCCCGGCCCCTCCTTGCCTAGCCACTGCAGCAGTTCCTCCTTCTCCCAGGTGCAGAACATGACCAGCCAGGGCTCCATCTTCTTCTGGGAGGGGACTGGTACAAAATGGAAGGTCCTCGCCCATTATTTCTTCCTAACTTTCTCCTGCTTTGACTTTTCTTTTTTAGCCTCTGAGAGTTCCTTTTCAGAGCCTTCCTAACCAAATTCCCAGGGCTTGCATCCTTCCCAGATCCATTCCCCTCCTTCCTCTTCCTGCACGTGCTCCTATTTTCCTTCAGGGCTTCTGTGACTCCATGTCTATCCAGAATGGCCTCTTTCATTTGATAGCACCAGGATCTGTAACTGAGCATCGCATGCTCTAAAACAGGGGTGTCAAACTCAATTTCATTGAGGGCCGCATCAGCATTGCGGTTGCCCTCAGGGGGCCAGGTGGGTATGGCCAGGGTGGGCGTGGCCTACTGGGTGGGCGTGGCTAGAGTGTGTATGGCCTACTGGGTGGGCAGGGCCACCTCTACATCGTTCGCATCCAGGGTGCCTATGGGGGCCTGGGCAGGAGTGGGACAGATCTGAGGGTCTCTGGCAGAAGGAGGGTCTCTGGGCCAGGGCCAAGGCAGTGGGCCCGTTCCCTCACTGTTTCCAGGATGGCTTCGCAGGCCACATGAAACCACTTTGCGGGCCGGATTTGGCCCCCGGGCCTTGTGTTTGACATGTCTGCTCTAAAATCTCCTGAGCCAAGGAAGGCTGCTTAAAAGGAGGAAACAGGAGTTATTTGTTTTAAAACCTAGCCTTGGGCAATGCCCTGTTCTACTCCACTCCTAGCCCAGTTGTGGGAGGCATTTCCTCCCCGTTCAAGATGGAGCTGACACTTGGGGAGAGGGTGCCCCTGCATTCTCGCTCCTTACCCACATTTCTGGAATGTGTCTTGGATGCCCATGAATGGTGCTTGTGGGGATGCTTGTAGAGCAGAAACCTATGATTGTGTTTCATTATCTGTACTCTGACATTGTATCATGTATGTTTTAGATCAGGGCTTTTCAACCTTTTCACACATTGTACCACTTTTAGGACATGACAATATTTGAGTACCACCAGTGCTTAGCAAGGTGTCAAAAACTTAATGACTAAAAAAAGGGGGGATTTTGGGTTTTACTGATTAGATTCATTTGTTGTTATAGAAATGGCTAGTTTATAATATTATGGAAAAGTAAAAAGTTGAGGTTCAATGTTAATGCTTCCTTCTACTGCAACAGAAGACGTATGTTCTTTTTTCCTTCTCCCCCCCTTTTTCCTCCCACTGTGTCCTACTATTTGCTTTTGTATTTTTGTATTTTATTCTATAATAAAATATTATAAACTGTAGAAAAAAAGAAAAAAGTACCAGTTTTAATTTCTTCGGTGGCTGTTCCTTTGCTGAATCTCTTTCCTTTTGTACTGACAAATGTATGATGAATTTATCTATGTTTATTAATATGCAATACTACCAGCTAGTTTGGGGGTCTTCAAACTTGGCACTTTTAAGACTTGTGGACTTCAATTCCCAGAATTCCTCAGCCCTCATGGCTGGTTGAGGAATTCTGGGAGTTGAAGTCCACAGGTCTTAAAGTTGCTAAGTTTGTAGACTCCTGAGCTAGCTGGTTGGCCCTTCTTCCTCTCCCTTTTGAGCAATTCTACGGTGTAGTAAGACTGCATCACCCCCCAATCACTTCCCTGTACCCTTGTACCCTTAAAGACACAGGAATCAAGTGCAAAGCAAGAAAATAAAATAAACACACTCCGTTTTTTTCCTCTTTAAGCTGCCTCAGGCATGTCACTTGTCACAATGTTGCAACCTGACTGAAAGGCTCCAGCAATTGCAAAAAGCTTTAGCTTTAAATTAAGCCTGTTTACTGAGCAGTGGCTGAGCTTGCCGATCAGAAGGTCAGCAGTTTGGTGGGTTGAATTCCGAGTGCCGCATAACAGAGTGAGTGCCTGTTACTCATCCCAGCTTCTGCCAATCTAGCAGTTCGAAAGCACGTAAAAATGCAAGTAGAAAAATAGGGACCACTCTGGTGGAAAGGTAACAGCATTCCGTGCGCCTTTGGCGTCTAGTCATGCCGGCCACATGACCACAGAGACGTCCTCGGACAAGCGCTGGCTCTTCGGCTTTGAAACGGAGATGAGCACTGGCCCCTAGAGTCGGAAACGACTAGCACGCATGTGCGGGGGAACCTTTACCTTTACCTTTATTGGGCTTGTGGTGATACACCATGTGCATTGCTGGAGCAGCCAACGGCTCTCCAGCAACCCAGACTGGCTGTCTCCAGTCCTGCAATTGGCTAGCCCCAGGTGGCAAGAGTGGGTTCAAACCCATTGGCTGCCACCTAGGGGCTAGACTATATATTGTGGCTGGTTGCAGCCCAAGTTTCAGTACAGTTCCAGCAAGAATAAAGTATGAGTTATCCTGGACTCAGCCTCGCGTCGTCATTCCTGTACCCAAGAGCCCACGACTTAACAGTGGTGATGAAGGTGGGATCCTGCTTCGCCTATTAAGAGCTGAAGTCAACGAGGGGTCGGCAGCACACGCTGGAGGGAAGAGGCATTCCCCCTCCCTCTAGGCCAGCTAGAAAGCCACACTAGCGGCCTTGCACTCAGTGGACGCATTCCCTGAGCCTAGAAGCAGGATCCAAAGATTGCAGGAGTTTGAAGGAAGAATGCCGAAGGTCAGCAAACTAAGAGAAGTTGATGTGAAGCATCTGGAAGAATGGCCATCTTACCTTCCGCAAGTAGAGAACTATCTGAGAGCAAATCAGATCACGGAGGAAGGTCTGAAGGCTGCAACGTTGCTTTGTGTGTGCGGCCCAGCAACCTTCGATTTGGCAGAGAATCTTTTTGCGCCGACACCCATTGAAGCAGTCTCATACATAGTCCTTAAGAAGAAGCTAACCGAGCACTTGATGTCTGAGATGGTGTGAAGATTCAAATTTGACCAAAGTGTGCAGCTATCCAGGGAGACAGTTTCGGAGTTCATTGCGGGCCTTAGATAGGCCGCACGCCTTTGCAAGTTCTCAAACTTAGAAGAACGACTAAGAGACCGGCTCGTCTGTCGCCTTCAGGACAGAACCCTTTAGCAGAGACTGTTTGCTAGACCCAACTTAACGTTTTCTGAGGCACAGGACAAGGTGATGGCCGACAAAACTGCCGGGGGCACAGTGCAGACAGTTCAGCCCACCAAACCTTCAAAAGTCGAAGAATCGGTCCATCTTGAGGTCACCAAATGCGCCGGAGAATCATCAGAAGAACAACCTGAAAGGCAACCCAATGCGCAACACTGCAACAGCCACCAGTGAGAGGACGGTTACGAGGCAGTTCTCTTACCGAGATGTAAGGGGTGCGAAGGCAACCATATTTGCGCCAACTGCAGATTTTGTTTGGCCACGTGTAGAGCTTGTGGAAGAACTGGCCACATCATGGTGATTTGCAGAGCCCGCCAGAGATACTGGCCACCCAAACACCAGTTGGAGGAACCAACTAGGAGAGGTACTGGGGCCCAGGGTCCAGTTAGTGTGGGATTCTTCAGAAGCTGGAGAAGCGTTTGCCGCACCGGGGCTTGACGCCCCCACAAACCTAAACTGAAAGCTCTTAGTAGAGCTACAAGGAATTCTATGTAAGATGGAGTTGGACTCCAGCTCTGCCATCTCAATCATTTTGCAAGACACATACGACTTTGTGTGTAGGCGCAGTAACAATTGGGCCAAACTAAGACCCTCAGATATCATTTTAACAGATTTTCAAAATGCTCACATTAAAGTTAAGGGTGAAGCCACTGTATTGGTAAAATTTAAAGGGTTTTTGGGGCACCTGGATGTAATAGTAGTAAAGGGCCAGAGAACAAGTCTCATTGGACTTGATTGGTTTGATGCCTTAGGTATTCAGATTACTGGCGTAAACCGGACATAAACGGCAGACCTCATGTCAGTGTGCGAGGAATACGCGGATGTTTTTGATTCAACCCTAGGGACATACACAGGTCTGCCAAGAACCGGGTAGTACGGGAGTGCAACATGGACCCTCTGGCGAAGCAAGCCAACCAAATTTCAGCAACCGCTGTACCTACTCTGCTGAACAGACTGACGCTGGGGTGGGCCAACCTGGTGAGGCCAGCCAGAGCGTTTCGAATCTCCTTGGCACTGGAGCACAAAGGGACATGGGTCTACCCACCTAGCCCACTGGGTAAGGTGGTAGACCACAAAGTGATGGGAACTCCAAGTCGTTCCTCTAGGCCACACAAGCCTCCTGCATACCTCACAGATTACATTGTAAAATAAAGTGATGCATATTGTTGTAAAACTTGTTACCACTAACTACAGAAATTAGTGCAATTGTGAAACTGCTCTTTTCTGCAATGGAAACCTGTTCATTAGACATTGTTTAATCTCATTGTAGCCACAGTGATTTTATTATTTTTATTATTATTTTTATTATTATTTTTTTATTTTAATCCCATTTATATCCCACCCTTCTCCGAAGACTCAGGGCGGCTTACAATCTAAGCACAAATTAAATGTGCTTAGCAATAGCCTTCATTCTATGTATATGCCTGCTTATTAGGGCTTTCGCCCCCCCACCCCCAGCGGCATTATTACAAAGTCAGCTTATTGCCCCCAACAATCTGGGTCCTCATTTTACCTACCTATTATCACTACAGTTGTATGTGAGTTGATTAATAAGTCTTGACAACTGTCAACACTAACTGCTGTTATCATAGTTCGATCTAAGAGGGGAGGAATGTTATGTACTGGGCTTGTGGTGATACACCACATGTGTTGCTGGAGCAGCCAACGGCTCTCCAGCAACCCAGACTGGCTGTCTCTGGTCCTGCAGTTGGCTAGCCCCAGGCATCAAGAGCGGGTTCAAACCCATTGGCTGCCGCCTAGGGGCTAGACTGTATATTGTGCTGGTTGCAGCCCAAGTTTCAGTACAGTTCCAGCAAGAATAAAGTATGTACTCAGCCTCGTGTCATCATTCCTGCACCCAAGAGTCCACGACTTAAAATTTACCTTCAAGGAAAACTTTCTAAAATCCATAGACAGACTCAATTAAAGGGGGTAAAGCTAATTACATTTGTTTAAAGGGATTAAACCTTTCCTGTTGTCTTTTTTCCCCTCCCCCCACCCAAACCATGTTCTTTTATAGCCTCTCTTCTCTCCCCCCCCCCTTTTTTCTTCAGTTCACCTCCAGCTCTGAGCTGCTTCTGGAAGCACCAATCAGCTGGAGCCAATCAACTGGAGCCCTACCAGCTCCTGGGGCTTGTGCTGAGTCCAGACAGTCATGCAGCTGCAGCTGCCTCTCCCTCTCCCTCTCCCTCAGGCTTGGCTAGCAATTGCGTACCACCTGCCATGTGGCAAAGTACCACAGGCGGTACGCCTACCCCAGGTTGAAAAGCCCTGTTTTAGATGACCCCAGGGCATGGTCCAAAAAATCAATATGGTGGTTGTGATAGTGCAATTAAAGCTCCACTCATTTTTTAATGTGCGTCACACATTCAAAAGTGGCCAGACCCTTGATTGTACCATTGTGACCCATCATGTTGACTTTTAACCACACACATCTGTGGATTTCCCTATTTATAGCAGATAGCATGGAAGGCTGGAGATCAAAAAGAGAGGCCTTGCAGGCTGGTGTGGATTTTCTGCTGCACTGTGTGGGTGTGAGTGTGGGTGGGTGTGGGCAGGCAGGCACTGACTTTGTAGCACAAATTCTGCTTTCTTTGCAAATGACTTCGCCTAGGCCATGGACAGACATTTTAGTTGGAGGACATCCTGACTGCCTTCTTTTGGTAGATGAACCTGTTGATCTGAAGTGTCTGTGTCTCATCCTTCTATCTCATCCTCTGCTGCACCCGCTCTGCACCTCTGCACCTGCGGAGCTTCATCCTCTGGTGCTTCAAGAATGGAGTACGAAAGGGAACTTCTAGATGATGGAACAGAAAAGAACAGAACAGAATAGCTGGAAGGGACCTTGCAGGTCATCTACTCCAACACCCTGCCCAAGCAGGAGACCCTACAGAGAACTCAGCGGCTGATTCAGATGAGAAAGCACAGGAATGGGTGCCGAGTCCAGTGTCAGGGCCATCTGAAACTTCCAACGAAGGAATGGAGCTGTCACAGCCAGGAACAGAGGCAGCCATCTGCCAGTCTACAGTTGGAAAGGTTGAGACCTCCATGCCTTGAGGCAAGTGATTCAAGAGAGGAGGATCACATGGGGCCAGTGATTGATGTGCGGCAGAAGCTGAGAAGAGGAGAACAGTGAGAGGCTATGGGATGGTCTTCAGGGCGCAAGAGTCACTGCTGCTAACGTATCCCCACCCTCAGTTGTGGATAAAAGGCAGGGGCGGAGATGAATAGGTGTGGCAGACAACTATTCCTTTTCCTGCTGGTCAGCCACTTGTACTTGGGACTCCTGACACTTCTCCTTGGAATTTTTGCAAGAGTTTTTCCGCAGATCCTGTGGCACTGGAGGTCAGAGCTCCTTCTGAATGTGGGCATATCTTATATTAAACAACAGCCAGCTTGCTTGAAGGACTTTTGGCTGCAAGCGTGGTGAGACCAAGAGTAACTCTGAGTGTGGGGAGACCCCCTACAGGAGAAAAGGGAGCGAGCTCCGTTGTTTGGAGGCTGTGTGAAACTGCTGGTGTTTCTGAAATAAAAGGAACATTAGAGACTATTTGGTGCTGCTGTTGTGTTTTGGGAGCTGGGTCAGAACACTCTTCTTGAGAGCCTCCAGTGATGAAGCACCAACAACATCTGAAGGCAGTTTGTTCCATTGGTTGATTGTTTTCACTGTCAGGAAATTTCTCCTTATTTCCAGGTTGAAGCTCCTGGATCAGTTTCCATTGTTATTCCTTGTCTGGCCTTCGGGTGTTTTGGGAAATAGGTTGACCCCCTCATCTTTGTGACAGCACTTCAAATATTGGAACACTGTTATCATGTCTCCTCTGGTCCTTCTCTTCACTAGACTAGCCATGCCCAGTTCCTGCAACAGTTCTTCATATGTTTTAACCTCCAGTACCCTAATCAGCTTTGTTGCTCTTCTCTGCACTTTTTATAGAGTCTCAACATCTTTTTTATAGTGTGGGGTGTCAGAATCCATTTATATCACATTTCATAAATGTATAGGTAGAACATTGTGCTTATCTCTCCGAGGGGGGTGGAGAGGAAGGTTACTTAGATTGAAATAAGGGATCTTCAAACAACTGAAAAAGGAAGAAGCAATAACAATAAAACCAAGGAGAGTTCCCTTTCCCAGGGAAGGGCCTGACACCTAAATAAATGATGGGAGGCTGACCAAATGGATGAGGGGAGGGGCTGAAATGGGAATTCTTTATATAGGATTGGAATGTAACTTTGTTAGATTCCGTCTTGTATTGCCACAATCGATTCCATCCTAGTAAACATTTTCCTTTTGGATTAAACTGGCATCCAAGAGTTCTTATTTCCTAAGATGTGGATTGAGGTGGGTCCTGACATGGGGACCAAAACTGGTTGCAGTATTCTAGGTGTGGTTTTACTAAGGCTTTATAGAGTGGTATTAGTACCTCACGTGATTTTGATTGAACCCCTCTGTTAATGCAGCTTAAGATTGTATTGGCTTTTTTGGCTGCCACTGAACACTTTTGCTTATATTTAATTTATTGTCCACTAAGACTCCAAGATCCCTCTCACAGTTGCTGCTATTAAGCCTGGTTTCACCCACCCAATCTATATGTGTCCTTTTGGTTTTTCTTGCCTAAGTATAAGACTTTACTTTTCTCTATTGTCTTTCCAGGTGCAGTACCGTCAGCTGTTCCAAATGGTGATTGTATTAGGAATGAGTGGAACTCTCCTTATTGGCTTCCAGGTCTCTGTGATCACCTATCCATCCCAGGTAAGCCACAGAAGCTTTTGCAACTCAATATCTGCAGTCCCAAAGCAAAATATGGCCTCAAGATTTCTGGGAAGGCCTCCCTTAGCAGACAAGGTTTTCAATCTATGCAGCTGAACACACAAATCCTAGTGCACACAGTTTTCTGGTCACTCTCCTCTCCTCTTGGTGTCCTTCTCCAGCTTCACTCTGCTGCCGGAGTCATTCACCTGGGCTACTCTGCTGGGCTAAAGATCACCTCTCATGGGCAGCTCTATCAGCACAATACATGCCACCCATCCTCACATGACTTCTATAGGGGGGTGGAGGTTAGAAATTTCTCTGTTTATTATAAAATAAATATCCTGTGTGGTAGAGAGTGAGAACCAGTGGTGGTATTTAAATATGTGAACAACTGGTTCTCTGTGTGGATGCTGCTTCCAGAAGTCCATTCTGGGCCTGGGCAACAAAAAATTAGCTACTGCTTCTGCCAAAGTGGTGCAAACTTGCTGAATCCGATCACTGGTGAGAACCCCATAAAATAACAGCTGGCCAGTCATCACTCTGATAAGACCCAGTAAGGCTGCAGCTGGCAACAGGATGTCTCCTGGGGGATCAGTGTGACTGAATTGTTACTAGAATCTTCCCTTCATGGACATCTGATGAGTTCAGAGAAGGGCTGATGACACAAAACCCATAATGATTTTATAAATAGCATCTTCACCACGATGCATTTGATAACAGAACAACAGATTCTGAGATGAGACAGCCATATTTCTTGCCTACCTGGTATCTACAGGCAATCCTTGACCTACAGCCATTTAGTCAGCAACACTTCCAGGTTATGACAGTGCTGAACAAATGGCAGTTACAGGCCTTAGAGGTCTCGCCATTCCAACACCCCCATAATCTCATATCATGATCTGGTTGCTTGGCAACCCATGTGTGCTTTCAACTGGTTGCCAAGCGCCTCGCAATCCCTCTGCAAACTTTCTGGTTGGCTTCTCCAGAAAATCAGTGAGGAAGCCAGCAGGAAGCTTGCAAGTTGCTGGGGTAAATAACCCCCACCTGTGCACCCTCCCCCAGCCTTTCTGTGCTAGCTCCACAATGGACACTTGCACATCCCACACACACCTTCACACTCCCTCATTGCACCCTTGTGTTGTGATTCAGCGTAAGCCTGTGGTTCCGGCAGCTGAGTCGGATGATTCTGAAGAGGAGGAGGAGGAGGAGGGGTTTGGAGAGCCTTTGGTATCAGAGGAAGGTTCTGATGCCGTCTTGTTCTTCATCAGACTCAGCCGTATGAGCACAAGGGATTGGAAGAAGACGATCCACAGCTGGCTCTGTTCAGGGATATTAGGAGCAGGAGGCAATTTAGCAGAGCAGAACAAAGGAAGGCAATGAGGCAACTCGGGAGAAGGCAATGAGAAGCCACGCCTTGGAACTGCTGATAAAAGGGGAAGGTGTGGGAGGTGCTGGTTGCTGAAGCCCTTCTGATAGATTCCTGGTCTGTTATTCTTGTTTAACTCTTGTTTGAACTTTTGGTTTAACTCTTGAACTTTTCATTTAACTTTTGTTTGAACTCTTAGTAAATAAAGTTGGTTGGGTTTTTTCCAGACTATTGACTATAAAAAAGGGTTGTCCCTGACATTCAAACAGGGCTGGTCGTAGGCTGGAACAGAACACCTTGTGCAACTTCCCCAACCTGAATGGTGCCTCCTGTGCACTCCCATACACCCTCCAAGGCACATGTGGCATCTCTCACACACACCTTTGCACACTTGTGCTCTCTCTCTCTGATCTGCACAGCACCTCTCATGCACACCACATTCTTGCCTACCCTTCCTCAACCCATGCAGGACCTCTTGTGCAACCTTGTGCACTCTCATGCACCCCTGTGCACCTTATTTGACCCATACAGCACCTCTTGTGCAAGCCCTCATACTCTCAAACACAAACCCAAATTGTGCAGCACCTCTCATGCAGCCCCTCCCTCCTCTTCTCAACTCACAGGGTGCTTTTTGTACACTTCCTTGCAGCCTCATGCACTCTCCTGAACTCACACTGCAGACACTGCTGTCGTTAAGGGATGCATTTATACTGTGCCACCAATTGCTTAGCAACTGAAATTCTGATCCGAATTGTTGTAAGTTGAGGACTACCTGTAGTGACTTCATATATTTGTGACTCTTATAGCCAGGAAATATAATAAAGCAAGTGTTGATGGAGTTCAGAATTCTCTTTTTTAGAGATAATATTCTGGCTTAGATATGTGCCCTCTTTACTACTTTTTATACTTGTCCTTTTTGTCATTCAGTTTATCAGAGAGTTCTTTGTGCAGCCATGCTGGTTTCTTTTGAGAGCTGTTATTTTTCTTCTTCGTTGGTATTGTAGTAGACTGGGCTTTTATAATCTCACTTTTCAAAATTTCCCAAGCTTCGTGAATTGTTTTCCCCTTGAGGATTCTCATCCATGGAATCCTTCCCAAGCTCTCTCTGAGTTTATTGAAATCAGCAGTCTTAAAGTCCAAGACTCTAGTTTGACTTGGTTCTACTGCTTGTGCTTGCATAATGTTAAACTCCAATATTGCATGATCACTCCCCCCCCCAAGGTTCCTATAGCTTTGATACTTTCTATCATTTTATCTCTGTTAGTGAGAATTAAGTCCAATATGGCTGACCACCCCCACCCCCTCAGTTCCCTTCTCTACTTTTGGGGAGACAAAGTTGTCTGCTAGGTTTGTCAGGAACCTGTTTCAGCTTCCACTTTGTGCAGAGTTTGTCTCCCAGTTCATTTTTCCCCTTTTATATTGACCCAAATGCATTCAAGATGGTTTTAATCATTGTTCTGCTCTGTTTCTGTAGAGATGTAGTTATTTCTTATATATAGTGCAACTCCACCTCCTTTATTTGGTCTGTTTTTTTAAATAATTTAAATCCCTCTAGCTGCATATTCCATTCATGGGTTTCATCTCACCAAGTTTCCGTAATGGCAACAATATCATATTTGCCCTCAATTACTTGAATTTCTAGTTCATCATGTTTATTCCTCATACTTTGTATGTTGATGTCTTTGTATAGTATGGTCAGGGGCAATTTGGTTAAAGGCCCTTGCCATGTAGGGTACAGAATAAAAGAGTTGGAAGGGACCTTTGAGGTCTTCTAGTTGAAACCCCTCAAGCAGGAGATATGGTCATTCCAACCCATCATCAGGGCCTCAACCTCAGTCAAACTGCACAATAGTTGCAAGCTCTCTCAGAAGTCCCTCTAAGTCCCATCAGGTGCCTGGGGCAGAATAATCAGAAAGACTGCTCCTCTCTGCAACAGGGGTATCCACAAAGAACTGTAGGGGTAAGAGAGAATTATATGTCCATGACAGAGGCCAATTCTAAATAATCTTGCCATTGCCCAAGGATAAAGACCAGATCTAATCTGGGACCACTGCTTTAAGTTGGATCCATTACTTTGGATCAAGTCTATGGTTGCCGTGATCCCAAGCCCCCTCCAGCTCTGGGCCCAGAGAAGCCAAGTTGAATTTTCCTAGCATCATAACTCTAGGGAATGCCTCCATCACTAAAGTTCAGAATATTTTGGGGAGGGATTTCATTACCCCACAGGGAGGGAAGGAAATATGCAGCAGCCCCAATTGATCTTTATGATCCAGTTTCACAAACAGCTATGTCTAGGCAGCACTCCTAAAAGCCGCAGAGATGCTTGACCCTTAGCTACATTCCTATCCCTTCCCCAGAATAATGGTTGATACCACACTTGAGCTATCCAGAAGAGCACATTTCCAAAAGAGAAACTATGAACCATGTGTCAGTAGGGTCAATCAAGTCATGGATGAGATAAGCTTTATAGCAGCTGACCCAGCTTTAAGCAGCAACAGGAGGAGTCAGGGCCTCTGAAGTGCCAGAGACCAAGTCTTGGTGTTGACCTGGTCTCTGGATATGTTATCGGTATTAAGCACCAAGTCTGCCTCTCACTGCAGACATGTCACTGCCTCAGTACTGAACATCAATTCCTACATTTTGCACAAATAGATAAATTGCTGAGAAAATGTAATGGCTGACTAAGTTCCCGCAGTGTCATGATTCTGACAAATGAAACTCTTCAAAAGAACTTTGAGGCATTGTTTATGTAAAGAATCTTTTATTCAAGTAGCATAATATCAAAATAATAATAATAATAATAATAATAACAACAACAACAACAACAACAATAATAATAATAATTAATAAATAAAGTTGGAAGGGACCTTGAAGGTCATCTAGCCCAACCCCCTGCTCAGGAAGGAACCCTATACCATTTCAGACAAATGGCTGTCCTGTCTTTTCTTAAAAACTTCCAGAAGCATTCACCGCTTCTGGAGGCAGGTTGTTCCACTGGTTAATTGTTCTAACTGTCAGGAAGTTTCTCCTTAGATCTAGGTTGCTTCTCTTCTTGATTAGTTTCCATCCATTCCATCTGTTGCCAAAAACTGAATTCCCCTCCCTTGGGCACATAATATCAAAGCATAATTCTCTCCTCCAATTAACAGTCATAAATCACATTTCCCAATTAAGCATGAGCTTCCTCTCCAGTTCACCAGCCCGCCAATATCAGCTCTGGGTTCAATAAACTTGATTCTCATGCTAGGTTTGGGGTTGTTATGTCTATCTATCTATCTATCTATCTATCTATCTATCTATCTATCTATCT
>JAKJMR010000353.1:222387-243457 GCA_024449315.1 Daboia siamensis | reverse complement strand
TCTATTCTATTCTATTCTATTCTATTCTATTCTATTCTATTCTATTCTATTCTATTCTTTAGACTAGCCAAACCCAAGTCCTGCAGCTGTTTTTCGTATGTTTTATTCTCCAGGCCTTTGATATCTTAGTTGCTCTTCTCTGATTTTTCCAAACTCTCAACATCTTTTTTGTGATATGGGGACCAAAATTGGCTGCAGTATTCCAGGTATTCCAGTATTCCAGTATTTCAGAAATAGGGGAGACATTATAGCAGTGTTCCAATATTTGAGGGGCTGCCACAAGGTAGAGGGAGCCAGGTTGTTCACCAAAGAACCAGATGGAAGAATGAGAAACAATGGTTGGAAACTGATCAAAGAGAGAAAAAACCTGGAATCCAGGAGAAACCACCTGACAGTGAGGACAATCAACCAGTAGAACAGCTTACCCCCAGAAATCATGGGCACTCCATCACTGGAGATTTTTAAGAGGAGACTGGACATTCACCTGTCTGAGATGGTATAGGTTCTCCTGCTTGAGCAGGGGGCTGGACTAGAAGACTTCCAAGATTCTATTCTATTCTATTCTATTCTATTCTATTCTATTCTATTCTATTCTATTCTATTCTATTCTATTCTATTCTATACAAATATTCTATTCTTCAAGGATTTTGACTATGACTTATCCATAGCAGAAGCTTGGATAAGCAGAAATACATACTGACAAAACAAAAATAGATCCAGGAAACTACAGACCTATCAGCCTGATCTCAACACCTAGGAAGATTCTGGAAAAGATAATCAAACAACAAATCAGCAAAAACCTAGAGGCAATCAAAATCATTACTAAAAGCCAACATGGGTTTTCAAAAACAGATCATGCCAGACAAATCTTATTGCATTTTTTGATCAAGTGACAAAATTAGTGGACCAGAGGAATGCTGTGGATATAATTTACTTGGACTTCAGTAAGGCATTTGATAAAGTAGATCACAAACTACTACTTGATAAGATAGAAAACTGTGGGTTAGACAGCATCACCACCAGATGGATTCGTAGCTGGCTGACCAGCCATACTCAGCATGTGGTCCTCAATGAAACTGTATCTACATGGAGGGAAATGTGTAGTGGGGTGCCCCAGGGCTCTGTTCTAGGCCCTGTCCTCTTCAACATCTTCATCAATGATTTGGACAAGGGGATAGATGGGGAACTCATCAAATTTGCAGACGATACCAACCTGGCAGGAATAGCCAACACTCCAGAACATAGGCTTAAGATACAGGAGGATCTGAACAAACTGGAACACTGGGCGCTATCTAAGAAAATGAAATTCAACTGTGAAAAAAGTAAGGTTCTATATTTAGGCAAGAAAAACCAAATGTACAGGTATAGTATTGGTGGTACCTTGCTCAATAGTAGTAACGGTGAGAGGGATCTCAGAGTCCTTAGCGGCGATAAGGACAGCAAAGTCTAATTACTTCGCTGCCCTTATCGCGTCCGCAAATAACCGCCCGGCCGCCCTGTTTAGGGTAACTCGCTCCCTCCTTAATCAGGAGGTGAGGGAAGATCCCTTACAGGGACGAGCCGAGGAGTTTAGTCATCATCTTGCAGACAAAATCGCTCAGATCCGGACCGGTCTGGAATCTGACTGGGCAGAATCTGACGTGGAGGAATCGGACGGTCTTGAGCATGTTATCTGGACTGAGTTCGATCCTGTTTCCCCTGATGATGTGGACAGATCATGGGGAGGCTGAGCACCACCACCTGTTTATTGGATCCGTGCCCCTCCTGGCTAGCTTATGCGGCCCAGGAGGAGACACGAGGCTGGTTCCAGGCAGTAATAGCTGCTTCCTTGAAGGAGGGTGTCTTCTCTGCCACTTTGAAGGAGGCGGCGGTGAGACCCCTCCTCAAAAAGCCTGCCCTGGACCCGGCTGTTTTAAATAACTATCGTCCAGTCTCCAACCTTCGCTTTCTGGCGAAGGTTGTTGAGAGTGTGGTGGTGCATCAGCTCCCTCTGTTCCTGGAGGAAACTGATTATCTGGACCCGTACCAATCGGGCGTCAGGCCCAGATACAGCACAGAGACGGCATTGGTCGCGCTGGTGAATGATCTCTGGAGGGCTCGGGACAGGGGTTGTTCCTCTGTCCTAGTCCTATTAGATCTCTCAGCGGCTTTTGATACCATCGACCATGGGATCCTACTGCGGCATCTCAGGGGGTTGGGAGTGGGAGGTACCGTTTTACGGTGGTTCTCCTATCTCCTGGGCCATTCGCAGTCGGTGTTGACGGGAGGGCAGAGATCCGCCCCGAGGCCTCTCGTTTGTGGAGTCCCTCAGGGGTCGGTTCTCTCGCCTCTCCTGTTTAACATCTATATGATGGGTGAGATCATTCGTGGTTTCGGGGTGGGGTATCATCATATGCTGATGATACCCAACTTTTTCTTTCTACCGTGAACCAACCCAGCGATGCCCTCTCTGTGATGTCCCGTTGCCTGGAGGTGGTCCAGGTCTGGATGGGGAGAAACAGGCTTCGTCTCAATCCCGCCAAGACTGAGTGGCTGTACATATCGGCATCTCGGGTTAACCAGGCTATTCCATCTCTAACGATGGGGGGTGAGGTGTTACCCCCCATTGATAGGGCTTGCAACTTGGGCGTCCTCCTGGATTCACAACTCAATTTTGAAGATCATATAGGAGCTGTGACTAGGGGGGCTTTTGCCCAGGTTCACCTGGTGCGCCAGTTGCGACCCTATCTGGACCGAGATGCCCTACGCACAGTCACTCACACGCTCGTGACCTCCCGTTTAGATTACTGCAACGCTCTCTACATGGGGCTGCCCTTGAGGACCACTCGGAGGCTTCAACTGGTGCAGAATGCGGCCACGCGAGTTGTGATGGGGGTTTCCCGATACTCCCATGTAACACCTCTACTCCGCGAGCTGCATTGGCTTCCGGTTGCCCTCCGGGTGAGATTCAAGGTGCTGGTGATGACCTATAAAGCCCTAAATGGCGAGGGTCCGGGATATCTGAGGGAACACCTGCTGCCGGCATCAAGCTCCCTTCGTCCAGTGCGCTCCCACAGGGAGGGTCTTCTCAGGGTACCGCCGGTGAGAGATTGCCGGCGGATGACACCCAGGGGGAGGGCCTTCTCTGTGGGTGCGCCTGCCCTTTGGAACCAGCTGCCGGTGGAGTTGAGGACTGCCCCCAACCTCCGTTCATTTTGTCGGGACCTGAAGACCTGGGTCTTCGAGCTCTCTGGCTCAGGCTGATAATTTTTAATTTTAATTTTGTTTTAATCTTAATTTTAACTGGGGTTTTTCTTTTATTAATGCAGGGTCTAATATAATTTTTTTTTAATCTGCTTTTAACTTTTATATCTGTTTTTTTTTTTTTTAATTACCCTGTAAACCGCCCTGAGTCCTTCTGGAAAGGGCAGTATATAAATGCAATAAATAAATAAATAAATCACTTAAATATGAGCCAGCAGTGTGCTGCAGCTGCCAAAAAAGCCAACACAAGAGTTAGACTGAATTAACAGAGGGATAAATCAAGATCAGGTGAAGTATTAATACCACTTTACAATGCCTTGGTAAGGCCACACTTGGAATACTGCTTCCAGTTTTGGTCACCACGATGTAAAAAAGATGTTGAGACTCTAGAAAGAGTGCAGAGAAAAGCAACAAAGATGATTAGAGGTCTGGAGGCTAAAACATATGAGAAACAGTTGCTGGAATTGGGTGTGTCTACTTTAATGAAGAGAAGGATGAGGGGTGACATGATAGCAGTGTTCCAAAATCTCAGGTGCTGCCACAAGGAAGAAGGAGTCAAGCTATTCTCCAAAGGGCTTGAAGGCAGGACAAGAAGCAATGGATGGAAACTAATCAAGGAGAGAAGCAACCTAGAACTAAGGAGAAACTTACTGACAGAACAATTAATCAGTGGAACAACCTGCCTCCAGAACTGGTGAATGCTCCAACACTGGAAGTTTTTAAGAAGAGACTGGACTGAAAATGGTATTTGTCTGAAATGGTATAGGGTTTCCTGCCTGAGCAGGGGTTTGGACCAGTTGACCTTCCAAGTCCCTTCCAACTTTATTATTATTATTATTATTATTATTATTATTATTATTATTATTATTATTATTATTATTATTATTATTATTATTATTATTATTATTATTATTATTATTTTGTCCAGAGATTGTGGGCTCCCATCACTGGAGGCTTTTAGAAGCAATAGGACAGTCACTTGTTCGGAAATGGTATAGGGTCTCCTTTGAGCAGAGGGGTTGGACTGGAAGACCTCCAGGGTCTCTTCCAACTCTGTTATTCTGTTAAATTCTGTAACTGCCTTAGTGGCTTTAAAGGTACCTCAAATCCTAGGATCTATCACTGAAATTGGTAGCATATAAATTTAATTAAAAAATAAATCCCTGACAGATGCTGAATTTGAAGTGAAACTATTTCATTTCATTTTACATGGAAGTAAACAACTGTCTGAAGTTTAGCATAAATAGTATATATGGAATGTGGAATGAGAAATTAAAATATCCACTATTGGCAAACCAATGGGTTCAATTTTTAAGAATGAAGTTGTCAATGCTGCTAACATCAGATGTTCTTGCTTTAACAACATGTAGAGAGGCAGCTTTGCTTCTTTAAAACGTGTGTTACTTTTAGAGTTAGAATTAGTTGATTCTGGGGGGAGTAGGAAGAATGTCTCTCAAGGCTGTTTTGAAATAAGAGAAGATAAGAATTTGGCAGGTTGTTTAACAGGAGGGAAAGCTTACAATTCAAATTAATTGGAGAATGTGATTTATGATGGTTAATTACAGGGAGGAACTATGCTTTGATACTGTGTGCTCAGGGGAGGGGAATCCAGATTTCGGCTTGATCATGGACATGCTGAAGCTATGCTCTTTTGATTAAAAGACTCCTTAAGGTAAACAATGCCTGGAGGTTCTTTGAAGCATTCCATCTGTCAGAACCATGACAGAAGTTATTGCATTGAAAATATTGTTTCATATTTACTGGACTGCCCAGAGAATATTTTTTTTAAAATGTATATAAGATTATTTATGTTGGCACCATCAGAAATTTCAGACGCAGATGATTGTCTTTCCCAACTATAGCTCTATTTTGAATTCGAGTTTTCAGATGTGTTAAGACAATTCTGGGAAATAATGTAACAAACATGAAAATATTATATTTTAAAAATAAAGGTATATTTTAAAAATATGGAATATGGAAGCGCCACAGCCTCACCAAAGAGCATAATCTTATATGTGAATAGGGTAGGGTAGGGTAGGGTAGGGTAGGATAGAGTAGAATAGAATAGAATAGAATAGAATAGAATAGAATAGAATAGAATAGAATAGAATAGAATAGAATCTTAGAGGTCTTCTAGTCCAGCGCCCTGCTCAAGCAGGAGACCCATCTCAGACAAGTGACTGCCCAGTCTCTTCTTAAAAGCTTCCAGTGATGGAGCACCCACAATTTCTGAAGGCAAAGCTGTTCCACTGGTTAATTGTCCTCACTGTCAGGAAGTTTCTCCTTAATTCCAGGTTGCTTCTTTCTTTGCTTAGTTTCCAACCATTGTTTCTTGTCCTGCCCTCTGGTGCTTTGGAGAAAAGAAACTTATCCTCCTAACATTAAAAGATGCACTTCTTTGGAATCCGAAGTTCAAGCAATATTT
Organism: Daboia siamensis; assembly: GCA_024449315.1. NCBI lineage: Eukaryota > Metazoa > Chordata > Lepidosauria > Squamata > Viperidae > Daboia > Daboia siamensis. The sequence continues at coordinate 237,789 of JAKJMR010000353.1, read as the reverse complement.
TTCTATATGGTCTAGATTTAAATATCAGAATTGGAAGGGACCTTAAAAGTCTTCTAGTCCAACCCTTGCTCAAGGACGAGGCCGTATGCCATTCCAGACAAGGGGCTGTCCAATCTTTTCTTAAAGCCTCCAGTGATGGAGCAACCACAACTTCTTGAGACAAGAAATTTAACATTGAACTAATCTGTATTAATATCCAATTTTGCAAGCTTTTAATGTTTAATTATAATCTATATCCGTGGTGGCGAACCTATGGCACAGGTGCCACAGGTGGCACACAGAGCCCTTGCCATTGCCCCAGTCCTAGGCCTTCAGCTGGGTGTTATAAAACCTTTTTGCTTTAGGCCTCCGCCGGCATGCACACACACAAAAAATGTTCAATCAATCAATCAGTTTCAATTTCTCACAGGGAAAAAAAAAGTTCTTGCAAAGTTGGAATTCATTGATTGAACTTTTTAGTCCCACCCAGTCTGCCTTTAGCATTGCAGCCACACCCACCCAGTGGGCCATGCCCACCGCACCCGATGATACATAAGTGGGTTTTGGGTTGCAGTTTGGGCACTCGGTCTCTAAAAGGTTTGCCATCCCTGATCTATATCCCTGATCTATATTGTATAATCTCAAATGTATCTTATATTTGTTGGGGCTATTGTAGGTCACCAATAAATAAAAAACAAAAAACCTGTTATTGAATTAAGCCATTTTCTGTATTGACACAAAATACTCACTCATGAACTATCCAGGTTATCAAGATTCATATAATAAACCAATACATTAAAAACTAACTCAGGTTGTGTTGTGCTGCAAGATTTGTAACCAGTCTGGTAGCTGAACACACCCTCTCTTGTTTTCCCAGGACATCAAGAGTTTTATCAATGAGACGTGGCTGCAGCGACATGGTGTGGCTGTCTCACCAGACAGGCTGGCTGTGCTGTGGTCCTTCATCATCTCCATCTACTGCCTGGGGGGTCTTCTGGGCTGCTTATGGAGCGGATTGCTGGCCATGAGATATGGAAAGTATGGCTTTTTCTCAAGAGGAAGTTTTCATGATTGCCCCTTGTCTTATAGCTGTGAGATTTTCTCACATATGCTGATGTCAGTGACTATATAATTGTGAGAGTTCTCATGTGGTAGTGCATCAGCTTCCTCTGTTCCTGGAGGAAACTGATTATCTCGACCCGTACCAATCGGGTTTCAGACTTGGGCATAGCACAGAGACGGCATTGGTCGCACTGGTGAATGATCTCTGGTGGGCTCGGGACAGGGGTTGTTCCTCTGTCCTAGTCCTATTAGACCTTTCAGCAGCTTTTGATACCATCGACCATGGTATCCTACTGTGGCATCTCAGGGGGCTGGGAGTGGGAGGCACTGTTTTACAGTGGTTCTCCTCCTACCTCCTGGGCCGCTCGCAGTCGGTGTTGATGGGAGGACAGAGGTCCACCCCGAGATCTCTCGTTTGTGGAGTCCCTCAGGGGTCGGTCCTCTCTCCCCTCCTGTTCAACATCTACATAAAGCCACTGGGTGAGCTCATTCGTGTTTTCGGGGTGGGGTATCATCAGTACACTGATGATACCCAACTTTTTCTTTCCACCCCGACCCAACCCAGTGATGCCCTCACTGTGATGTCCTGTTGCCTGGAGGCGGTCCGGGTTTGAAGGGGGAGAAACAGGCTTCGTCTCAATCCTGACAAGACTGAGTGGCTATTCATACCGGCATCTCGGGCTGACCATCCTTCTCTATCATTAACAATAGGGAATGAGGTATTACCCCCTGTTGATAGGGCTCGCAACTTGGGCGTCCTCCTGGATTCACGGCTCAGTTTGGAAGATCATATAGGAGCCGTGACCAGGGAGGCTTTTGCCCAGATTCGCCTGGTGTGCCAGTTGCATCCCTATCTGGACCGAGATGCTCTACGTACAGTCACCCATGCGCTTGTGACCTCCCGGTTAGACTACTGCAATGCCCTCTACATGGGGCTGCCCTTGAGGACCACCCGAAGGCTTCAACTGGTGCAGAATTCAGCCGCGCAAGTTTTGATGGGAGCTTCCTGATACTCCCGTGTAACACCTCTTCTCCGTGAGCTACATTGGCTTCCGGTTGCCCTCCGGGTGAAATTCAAGGTGCTGGTAATGACCTATAAAGCCCTAAATGGCTTGGGTCCAGACTATCTAAGGGAACACCTGCTGCCGGTATCATCTTCCCATCGTCTTGTGCGCCCCCACAGGGAGAGTCTTTTCAGGGTACCGCCAGTTAATGAATGCTGGCGGGTTATTCCCAGGGGAAGGGCGTTCTCTGTGGGTGCGCCTGCCCTATGGAACCAACTACCCATATAACTTAGGACTGCCTCCGACCTTCGCTCATTTCGCCGGGACCTGAAAACTTGGCTCTTCGATCTGTTTGGTCCAGACTGTGGGGTTGTTAATTTAACTGGGTTTTAGATTTACTCTTGGGGCTTGAATTTAATTTAATTGTTTTATTTGTTTTTAATTTTTTGTATTCATGGTTTTAACTGCCCTGTAAACTGCCCTGAGTCCTACGGGAATAGGGCGGTATACAAATCCAATAAAATAAATAAATAAATAAATAAATTTTCCCCTCCCTCTTCACCTTAAATTAGAACTGAAAGCCTTGAAATAAACTTGAGTCCCAGAGAAATCAGTCAATAGTGGGAAATACACAAGTGGCTGGAGTCTAACACCTGATTGTGGTTTATTTCAGAAAGAAAACTTTGATTTGCAGTGATTTTATTATAATTGTGGGAGCTCTTCTTATTGGTTCCAGTAAGATGGCCAGGTCTTTTGAAATTATCCTGATGGGCCGTTTCCTTTATGGCATCAGTGCAGGTAGGATGAGGAGGAGGGCCTGGGTTTTGACCCTCAGGTAAGCCAAAAGCATCCCCTGGATCAGGAGACATGGGCATGGGGAGAGACCTTTTGATTCCTGTGATTCTTCTCTTGAAGGACTCTGCCTGAATATCCACGGTCCCTATCTCAGTGAAATTTCCCCCAAGAAGTTCCGAGGCTTGGCCACCACTACGGCGGCAGTGTTTTTCTCCCTCGGAAAAGCCTTGGGGCAAATCCTGGGCTTAAGGTGAGCTCACTGCCCAGGAGCCATTCCAGCTCTGCCCTTCCCCCCTCCATTCCCATTGAAGGCCAACGATTCTGGCTGTCCTGGGCTGCGATTCTCCCACCTGCTCTGCCAAGGAGAGAGCCGGTCTTCTCATTTCCTTTTAGACTGTATGAAAACTCCCTCTGAAGGATAATCTGCTCTCCCTCTTAGGACTCTCAAGGGGTCCTCGGTTCAAGCTGCGCAGTGGTGGGATTTAGCTAGTTTGTACCAGTTCGGCAGAACCGGTAGCTAATTTTTTGTTGCCCAGGCCCAGAATGGACTTCCAGAAGTGGTATCCACACAGAGAACTGGTTGTTCACCTACTTGAATCTCACCACTGAAGCTGTGATGGTGGGAAGTGCACTTTGGCTTTTTTTTTTTTTTTTTTTTGTCAAAGAGATGGTGCTGGCTTCACCTCCTTCACTTTGGCCCCTGCTGCACCCTTTTCCAGTCATCTAATCCTTTCAGAAAGAATAATGGTGTCTCTTTCTCTCCACCGCCCCCTCCGGGTCTCCTCAGAGACCTTTTAGGCACCGAGGCCCTGTGGCCCCTCCTGCTGGCCCTGTGTGGCTTCCCAGCCCTGCTGCAGCTGCTGCTGCTGCCATTCTTCCCAGAATCGCCTCCCTATCTGCTGTTGCAAAGGAAGGACGCCGAAGCTTGCCGAAAAGGTGATACATGTCTTCCCCTGTGGGAAAGAACCTCTTTGTGCTTAGCTAAGGGTGGCCATCTAACCATCATGCCTTCCATATAAATGTGACTAATAAATCCATGAATATGGATGATGTGGCTAAGGAGAAATTAAATGAGGCCATAAAAGAGATACTTAAAAGACAACTGTTACCACCTTCAGTGATGAACTAGCTGCAGCAGGGCTCTTCAGACTTGGCCCTTTTATGATCATAATCATAATAGTAAAGTTTGAAGGGACCTTGGAGGTCATCTAGTCCAACCCCTGCTCAGGCAGGAATGCCTATACCAGTGATGGCAAACCTTTTAGAGACCAAGTGCCCAAACCGCAACACAAAACCCACTTATGTACCGTCAGGTGCCGGGTGGGCGTGGCCCATTGGGTGGGTGGGGCTGCGGTGGTAACGGCAGACTGGGTGGGACTAAAAAGTTCAATCAATTCCAACTTTGAGAGATCTTATTTTTTCCCGCAAGAAGTTGAAATTGATTGATTGATTGAACCTTTTTTTTTTGCACACGGCGGTGGAAGCCTAAAGTGAAAAGGTTTCATAAAACCCAGCAGACTGGGGCGATGGTGCACGTGCCCATAGAGAGGGCTCTGTGTGCCACCTTTGGCACCCGTGCCATAGGTTCACCACCATGGGCCTATACCATTTCAGACAAATGGCTGTCCAGTCTCTTCTTAAAAACTGCAGTGTATGCCGCTCAGCATACACAATGAACAGCACAGCAGGAGGCTGAAGAGCAGCACAGCAGGAGGCTGGACAGCTCCGGGCTATAACCGTTTACGCGGGAAAGGTCTGAATGGCTCAAACTGTTGACAGCCCCAGGCATGGTCAACCCTGGCGGGAAGCCAGGGTTTAAACCCATTGGCCACCTGCACTGGCAGAAAGCCTAGGTTTGAATGATTGGACGCGATTCACTTGGGCAGGTATAAATAGACGCCAGGTATCCCCTGTATCCCAGTTCTGTTCTGTTCCTGAATAAACGCATTGTTACCCAGCTCTGTGTCCGTCTCTGTGAAGCACGCGACTTTACACTGGCGACGAAGGTGGGATCCTGCACCGGACAACGCTAGCCGCGGACGAATTCCAACTGGCAGCTCGGAAACCGACGCAGGACGACCAAGACCATGGTAATGGCACAACTGGGTCAATACCCCATCTTCCACAGCAACCGCCCCGAGGAGTGGGAGGCGTTCGTAGGTCAGCTCGAGTGCTACCTACGGGCGAACGGGGTCAAGGATGACCGACAGAGAGCAGCGGCGCTACTCTGCAGCTGTGGCACAGAAACGTACCAGCTGGCGGTCGGTCTTTGCACACCCGATGACATTCACGCCGTCGGGTACAGCGAACTAATAACCAAATTAACGGAGCACTTTAAGCCCGAGACCTCAGAAATAGCATGGCGGTACCGGTTCGAAAAGCGGGACCAGCGATCAGGCGAGACCGCCAAACAGTATATAGCCGCCCTGCGACAAGCAGCCCGACACTACAATTTCAAAAACCTAGAGGTCCGTCTGTGAGACCGGATCGTCTGTGGGCTGAGGGATCGCAAACTGCGGCAGAAAATGTTTGCCAAGCAGAAGCTGACCTTACAGGACGTCCAGGAGGAGTTCTTAGCCTGGGACGTAGCAGAGGAAGCCGAAGTGAGGGAGAGCAGGGCCATCCATCAGTTGGCCAGCTACAGCGACGCGGAAGGGGGAGAGTTCGAGGTGGATGCCATTCAATGCCAGCAGCGATCGAGTGCCTTCCCCAGGGACCGCATGAGGGATCAACGTCCAGCGGCGGCCGATCAACGGTACCAGGAGTGCGGGTATGGAATGAGCGGGCCCCGGTCTACCCAGTTTCCCGGCTGCGGCGCCAATTGCCCCCGATCTACCCAGCAGTGCGGCTGCGGCCCCAGATCTACCCAGCCCGGCATTCTCGGACAACCCCGGTCTACCCAGTGCACTGGCTGCGGATCAGGAAATTCCCCCCGATCTACCCATTGTGCCAGCTGCGGAGGACAGCATCCCCGGTCTACTTGCCGTTTCAAATCGGCCAAGTGCACAGCGTGCGGGAAGACCGGCCACATTGCGGCGGTCTGTCGGAGCCGGCAGAGGGACAGTCGACACGAGATGGAGGCGGATTTCCAGCTGGCCACAGGTACTGGGGAGCGGATGCCGAGGCTAACGGTTAGCCACATGGCGGGACGGTCGGCTGTTTGTGTAATGGGGGCATCTGCCCCTAACGCCAAAAATCAAACTGAGGGTCAAGCTTCAAGGGGTCCCCTGCATAATGGAGCTTGACTCTGGGTCGGCCGTATCCATAATTTCCACGCGGACATTCAACGAAATCTGCAAGCGGAGCGGCCAACGGGTTCCCTTGAGGGAACTGACTGACCCTCTTGGATTTCCAGAACTCTCCAATTAATGTCAGGGGGGAGGTGTTGGTGATGGTCCATTACAAAGGGTTCAAGGGGAGCTTACGTGTGCTGGTTGTTGAGGGCCAGCGGACCAGCCTCGTGGGGTTAGGGTGGTTTAGGGCGCTGGGCATTGGGATCACGGGAATCCACCAGACGCAGAACCACCTCTCGCTGGAGGGCATCTGCAGGGAATTCGCGGATGTCTTCGACGAACGGCTGGGCAAGTACACCAGGACCCCAATTTCCTTTAAACTAAATCCCCTAGTCCAGCCGGTTAGGATGAAGGCGAGGAGAGTTCCATTCGCGCTCAAGCATAAAATTGAGCGGGAACTGGATACATTGGTGGAACAGGGGGTATTGACGCCAGTAGATGGGGCGGAATGGGAGACCCCCATAGTCACATTGTTAAAGGCAAACAGTGACATTAGGATCTGCGCAGACTATAAAGGGACAATCAACCGGGCTTTAAGCGCGCATTCTTACCCAGTCCCTGCTGTAAGCAGCATCCTAGCATCCCTGCAAGGCGGGGCAGTGTTTGCCAAATTAGATCTTGCCCAGGCTTACCAGCAATTGCCGGTAGATCCAGAGGCAGCAAGGGCTCAAATGATCATCACCCATAAGGGGGCTTTCTGGGTAAACCGGCTGCAATTCGGAGTCAGCGTAGCTCCGGGGATTTTCCAGGAAGTCATGGAAAAGATGCTCAAGGGAATTCCCGGGGTTTTCCCTTATTTCGACGACGTCCTCATAGCAGCCGGCTCAGAGGACGTCCTGGCATCACGACTAAAAGCAGTACTTGGTCAGTTTAGGGATGCTGGTTTAAAATTGAAAAGAGACAAGTGTAAGATTGGGGTAGTGGAAACGGAGTTCCTGGGGTTCAGGATAGATGCACAAGGCATCCATCCATCTGCCTCTAAGGTCAGGGCAATCAAGGAAGCCCTGACTCCCAAAAACAAAGCGGAACTGCAGGCGTTTCTTGGTCTTTTAAACTTTTATCACACATTTTTACCACACAAGGCAACCATTGCAGAGCCCTTACACAGGCTTCTGGACAAACACCCTGGGACTGGACTGCCACACACACAAGTGCGTTCAGGACCTTAAAGAACATGCTAGCAGGGGATACAACAGTCACTCACTTCAGGGAGGATCAGCCCATCTGCCTGGCATGCGATGCATCCCCTTATGGGATCGGGGCGGTCCTCAGCCACCTAAGAGAGGATGGCACACAAGCCCCCATAGCATACTATTCCAGGACCCTGTCAGCTGCTGAAAGGAACTACGCTCAGATAGATAAGGAGGCACTGGCAGTGGTCGCTGGAGTAAAAAAGTTTCACGATTACCTCTATGGGAGGGAATTCCTTATTTACACGGACCACAAGCCCCTATTAGGACTATTCACCACAGAGAAGCAAATGCCAGAAATCCTTTCACCCAGGATGCTTCGATGGTCCATATTCCTATCAGCATACTCCTGTAAGCTGATCCATAAACCAGGGAAGGAAATGGGACATGCTGATGGCCTCAGCAGACTCCCATTAGAGGAGGCTGGGTCAGACCCCGCTCCTGCTAATCAGATATTAGCAATACAGGAATTGGCTGAATGCCCATTAGACGCCGGGGATATAGCATCTGAAACCCCCAAGGACAAGATTCTAAGCAGGATTCAGTCCTGGGTGAGCAGTGGGTGGCAAGACAAATCACCTGGACCAGAATTCACAGCATTCTTCAGGAGGAGGCACGAGTTATCATCACATAAAGGATGCCTATTGTGGGGGAGTAGGGTCATCATCCCCACAAAACTTAGGGAGAAAGTCCTTCATTCACTACACGAGGGCCATCCAGGAGTGGTAAGGATGAAGGCTCTAGCAAGGAGCTACCTGTGGTGGCCTGGGTTGGACAAAGAGATAGAGGGGTTGGTAGCAGGATGCTACACATGCCAAAGGTCTCGACCAGAGCAGGCACACGCTCCAGTCCACAAGTGGGAACAAACACACACCCCATGGTCCAGGGTACATATAGATTATGCGGGGCCCTTCCAGGGACATACATTTCTGGTCATTGTGGACAGTCACTCCAAGTGGTTAGAGGTGGTACCTGTGACTAACATGACATCAGCAGGAACCATACAAGCCTTAAGGGGAGTGTTCGCCACTCGTGGGCTGCCAGATGTAGTGGTATCTGATAACAGAGCACAATTTACCTCCTCGGATTTCCAGGTGTTCCTGAGGACCTTGGGGATTAGGCACGCCACATCAGCGCCCTTCCACCCTGCCAGTAATGGATTGGCAGAGAGGTTCGTGCGGAGCACCAAGGATGCACTCAAGCGGATAGTACAAGGGGACTGGAAACAGAGATTGGCCACATTCCTCCTTCATCAACACGCAACACCCTGCACAGCCACAGGCAAGAGCCCAGCAAAGCTCAGGTGGGGCAAACGCCTCATAACAACGCTAGATAGACTCCACCCAGACAGGGTAGCAGCAGACACAGAACCCCCAACCCTCAAAACCACCTTCAACTCAGGGAAGCAGATCTGGGCCAGAAATTATAGTGCAGGTCATCCATGGGTGCCAGGAGAGGTAGTAGAGCAGACAGGCCCCCTCTCCTACAAAGTAATGGTGGAGGGAGGACTCCTGTCGAGGAGACATTTAGACCAATTAAGGAAGAGGGCCCCTGAAAGGACGGGTGAAGCATTAACGAAGGCAGTGGGGGAAGAGGCAGCGCAAACACAAGCACAGACACACACACAAACCCATTCACAGCCACCCAGAGGAACAGCAGGGAGGGCCCTGGGGCATCCTTTTACCTGGCAAGAAGCTGACAGGGAAACTAGGCAGGAGCCTGATGACAGCAGGTTACAAAGAGCAAACACAGAAACACACCCCCCCACACACAAAACAAACGACTACAGTCAGACCAAGAACCAAGAAGCAGAACTGCAACTCCAGGCGAGCCGATCCTGAGAAGATCCAACAGATCACACAGAGCCCCTAGCTACCTTAACGACTATGTTCGCTCTTAAGCCTGGGGGAGGGGGAATCACAAGGGTTAAATGTAAATGTGTAAATAAGCTGTATATAGTTAGAAGGAATGATGGAGGGTAACTCCTCACCATGGGGGAAGGGGTGCAGTGTATGCCGCTCAGCATACACAATGAACAGCACAGCAGGAGGCTGAAGAGCAGCACAGCAGGAGGCTGGACAGCTCCGGGCTATAACCATTTACGCAGGAAAGGTCTGAATGGCTCACTGTTGACAGCCCCAGGCATGGTCAGCCCTGGCGGGAAGCCAGGGTTTAAACCCATTGGCCACCTGCACTAGCGGGAAGCCCAGTGTCAAACCTGTCCACGTATCCAGCAACAAAAAAAACGACAACAGCGTGGTACGGTTGATGGCAGGAGTTTTCTTTACTGCAGAAAGTCCATGCAAAACAAAGTCAGCGTTGGGAGTTGCTCACCCCCAACGCGCTTTTCAGTCCTTGGGCAATCAGCTCCACCCTTCCCCGAGCAGACCAGCATCCGGCCGAGTCTGCGTAAAACCCCACCCCTTTTCCCAATTGCCCACACCGTGTCTTTTCCCCTGGCTCTAAGGACCATACAGCGCGCAGGTAGGTGCAACTCAAACCCCCCCTACCCCATGGCCTGGAGCCCCAGAACCGTCCCCCCCCCACCGGCCTTTTGCCCCGCGCCTCAACCCCCCAGCCCCCGTCGCCCGGGCGTGGATGCAAATCGCCCGCCGCTGCCGCCGCTGAGCAGGCAGCAGAGAAGTCCTGGGGGAGGAGGCCACTGCCTGCCTGCACGCCTGCAGGCCGTCCCGGCGACTCCACGGGGATGGGCGCCACGGGGGCCTCCGGAGCAGCTGGTCCCGGCCGCTCCGTTGTTCCGCCGCCGCCGTCTGTGCTGGGAGCATGGACCGTTGTTCTGCCGCCACCGTCTGTGCCAGGAGCGTGGACCGGTCTTGTGCGGCCGGCACACGTGCTCCCCGGCTCCGTGGGAACCACCGGAGCAGCTTCCGCAGCTGCGTCGCGCAGACAGGCCCCCAGCTGCCTTGCATAGCCTTTTCGCTGTCGCTGCCAGAGCTGCGGGCGTGGACAGGCTCCCAGCTGACTCGCGTGGCCGTTCCGCTGCTGCTGCTGGAGCTGCGGGCGTGGACAGGCCCCCAGCTGTCTCGCGCGGCCAGCACACGTGAATTGTCAAGCCCAAGGGGCTTGACACCCAGGTTTGAATGATTGGACGCGATTCACCTGGGCAGGTATAAATTGATGCCAGGTATCCCCTGTATCCCAGTTCTGTTCTGTTTCTGAATAAACGCATTGTTACCCAGCTCTGTGTCCGTCTCTCTGTGAAGCACGTGACTTTACAAAAACTTCTAGTGTTGGAGCATTCACAGCTTCTGGAGTCAGGTTGTTCCACTGGTTAATTGTTCTAACTGTCAGGAAGTTTCTCCTTAGTTCTAGGTTGCTTCTTGTCTCCTTAGTTCTAGGAAGCCCCGTTGCTTCTTGTCCTGCTTTCTGGTGCTCTGGAGAATAGCTTGACTCCTCCTTTGTGGCAACCCCTGAGATATTGAAACACTGCTATCATGTTATCCCTAGTCCTTCTCTTCATTAAACTAGACATACCCAATTCCAGCAGCTGTTCCTTATATATTTTAGCTTCCAGACCTATAATCATCTTTGTTGCTCATCTCTGCACATCTTCTTTACATCATGGTGACCAAAACTGGATGCAGTATTCCAGGTGTGGCCTTACCAAGGCATTGTAAAGTGGTATTAATACTTCACATGATCTTGATTCTATCTCTCTGTTAATGCAGCCTAGCACTGTGTTGGCTTTTTTTGGCAGCTGCAGCACACTGCTGGCTCATATTTAAGTGATTGTCCACTAGGACTCCGAGATCCCTCTCACCATTACTACTATTGAACAAGGTACCCCCTATACTATACCTGTACATTTGGTTTTTCTTGCCTAAATATAGAACCTTACTTTTTTCACAGTTGAATTTCATTTTGTTAGATAGCGCCCATTGTTCCAGTTTGTTCAGATCCTCCTGTATCTTAAGCCTATGTTCTGGAGTGTTGGCTATTCCTGCCAGGTTGGTGTCGTCTGCAAATTTGATGAGTTCCCCATCTATCCCCTTGTCCAAATTGTTGATGAAGATGTTGAAGAGGACAGGGCCTAGAACACAGCCCTGGGGCACCCCACTACACACTTCCTTCCATGTAGACGCAGTTCCATTGAGGACCACATGCTGAGTACGGCCGGTCAGCCAGCTACGAATCCATCTGGTGGTGATGCTATCTAACCCACATTTTTTTATCTTATGAAGTAGTAGTTTGTGATCTACTTTATCAAATGCCTTACTGAAGTCCAAGTAAATTATATCCACAGCATTCCACTAATTTTGTCACTTGGTCAAAGAATGCAATAAGATTTGTCTGGCATGATCTGTTTTTGAAAACCCATGTTGGCTTTTAGTAATGATTTTGTTTGCTTCTAGGTGCTCGCTGATTTGTTGTTTGACTATCTTTTCCAGAATCTTCCTAGGTATTGAGGTCAGACTGATAGGTCTTTAATTTCCTGGATCCATTTTTTTTCCTTTTTTGAAGATGGGAACTACATCAGCTCTTTTCCAGTCCTCTGGTAGTTCCCCAGTGTTCCAGGATCTTTGAAAGATATAGTTCAGTGGTTCTGAGATTACATCTGCCAGTTCCTTGAGAACCTTGGGGTGTAATCCTTCTGGTCCTGGTGATTTGAACTTATCTAGGCTGGACAGGTGCTCACTTACCATTTTCTTGCCTATCTTAACTTGTGTTTCTATTCTGTTTTTTATGGCACTATTTTTGATAGGTTGGTCTGTTTTTCCCTTTGTGTAAGATGCAAAAAATGAGTTAAATGTTTCTGCTTTCTCCCTATTGCTTGTCACCTTCTTGCCACTTTCAACTACTAATTTCCTTTACTTTTTTGTTTTTTACATGTTGAAAGAAGCTTTTTTAATATATTTTTTACTTTGGTCGCAAGTCTTAGTTCATTTTGAGCCTTAAAGCTCACTTTGTCTTTGCAGGCTCGGGCTATTTGCTGATATTCTGACTTAGTTATGTGCCCCTCTTTCCACTTTCTATACTTGTCCTTTTTATCTTTCAATTTATCAGAGAGTTCTTTATGTAGCCATGCTGGTTTCTTTTGAGAGCTGTTATTTTTCCTCTTTGTTGGTATTGTGCTAGACTGGGCTTTTATTATCTCACTTTTCAAAATTTCCCAGCTTCTTGAGTTGTTTTCCCCTTGATGATTCTCATCCATGGAATCCTTCCCAAGTTATTTCTAAGATTATTGAAATTAGCTCTCTTAAAGTCCAAGACTCTAGTTTGACTGTATTCTATTGCTTGTGCTTCCATAATGTTGAATTCCAATATTTCATGATCACTTCTTCCCAAGGTTCCTGTGGCTTCAACATCTTCTATCATTTCATCTCTGTTAGTGAGAATTAGATCCAAAATGGCTAATCCACTAGTTCCCTTCTCTACTTTTTGGGTGACAAAGTTGTCTGCTAGGTCTGTCAGGAATCTGTTTGATCTTCCACTTGGTGCAGAGTTTGTCTCCCAGTTGATGTCAGAGTAGTTAAAGTCCCCCATTACTATTGTGATGTGCTTCCTACATACCTTGGTTAGCTGACTAGCAAAATCTTCATCTATTTCCTCTGTTTGGTTGGTTGGCCTATAGTATACACTTATGGCAATGTTATTTTTTGATCCAAATGCATTCAGGTTTACAGTTTTCATCATTGTTGTGCTCTATTTCTGTAGAGATGTAGTTATTTCTTATAGAGAGAGCAACTCCACCTCCTCTTTTATTTGGTCTGTTTCTTTTGAATAATTTAAATCCCTCTAGCTGTGTGTTCCATTTGTGGATTTCATCCCAGCATGTTTCCATGATGGAGACAATATCATATCTGCCCTCAATTCTGGGAGTTGAAGTCCACAAGTTATAAAAGGACCACGTTTGAAGACCCCTGAGCTACAGCCTTTCAGTGGAGACCGTGAATGTTGGTGTCTGTGATGACCCAGGGCACAGCACAGAGGCAATGCAGTCAGCTAGCAATTCAAACAGTTCTTTTATTGCTCCAAATTTTCCCCAAATGCTCCCACATTTGCTGGCAAGCCTCCAACAAAAGAACACACACACACACACACCTTCAGTCAACTCTGCCTGAAAGTAGGTTCAAATACAGTTTGATTAGCATAAAGTACTCAAGGCCATAGAGATAACAAGGAAGAAAACATAAACTAAATGAGTCTGTTTGAATCCTAGCTTGCCTGAGCAGTTTTCAAAAGAGAGAATCCGAAATACAGTCCGAGGTCTTTAAACATTCAAGTAACGTGGTAAGTCAGTCCAATAGTCAAAATTTCCAGGTTTCCAAATAGAAGTCACAAAACAAGAGATCAGCAACAATACACAACACTCCAAGGAATCAGCATTTGCTCAAGGCAAATGCCCCTCCCCACAGCGTCTCCTTAAATCTCTGTCTCCAGGTGTTCCTTGTGGAGAAGGGCAGGATGCTCTCCTGCCGAGTAGTTGAGCCTGCCTGCGTTGTTCCCTCCTTCTCTCCACTCTCCATGCTCTAGGATCAGGTGGGGGTGGCCCTTGCTCATTGCCTGAACTCTGCCTCTCCTGTTCCTCCTGTTCCAATCCTGAAGGGCCCTGGCCTGCCTCGGCCTGCTCTTCCCCACATTCCTCTGAAGCCTCTCCCTCGGCCTCCATAGGGTCCCATTCCAGTTCATTTTCCTCTGCAAATTCAGGCTCAGATGGAGGCATGACAGTGTTCTTCAGCAGCCCCAGGTGGTGGGTTGACAGGAAGGACTCTCAGGCAGCCCTGCTTTCCTTATGTTTGCTTTCTTCTCTCTTGAACTGCTTATTACTGTACTGTCAATACATTAAAATAATTAAAATTATTAAGTATGATCACTGTGATCATGCTGTAAAAAGGCAAATAGAATTGTTGGTTGCATCCAAAGAGTTTTGAAGAAGAAAAGTAACAGTTCCACTTTATTCTGCATTGCTGACACCCCAGCTTCTGCCTTCGGTTCTGATACAAGAAGGACTCAGAGAAACAGAAATTGCTTTAAAGAAGCACAAAAGGGATGATCAAGCACCTATGATTCAGTGAAGCCATGAAGAGAGAGGGAAGGAATTGGGATTTGGGTGATGAGGCCAAAAATTATGATGATTGCTAACTTGCTTTTCCTGTGGGGGCTGTTGCAGTTTATGAGCAGCAACTCTCTTAATTTTTTTCTCAAACGTGACTGTGTTTTTAAGGAGGAAAGTTTAAAGTGTTTGTCAGGAATGCTTTTCAGGAAAGAAAAAATCTCCATTGATGGCAATGGATGCCAGTGATTCAGAAAGGGGGGGGGGGCTGCAAAGCAATTCCTATTTGCCCCTCTGACCCCCTGGCTAAAGTAGAAAGTATGAAAGATTGTTGTATTTTTGTAACAGTTTTAGTATTGAAAATGCCTCGATGTTTGGAGCAATGGGGCTCTGCAAATGAAATTGGAGACCTAGGTTAAGTGGGGGGGGGGGGGGAGGAAATAAATAACAGCATCTTCTGCCAGAAACAAAAAGGGGGAGGGGGGAGTTTGGGACTGCAAGATGCTGGGAAAAAAGCATGAGGCCAAATCTGTGAGAATTGTCCTAATAACATTAACAGGCTGCAGTGCAAAAAGCCAAATTCCTTATATCTTTATACATCAAGTTATATCTTTATACATCAAGTTATATTAATCAACTTGATTAATCTAAAAAAGTTTGAATTTTTTGCCACAGACCTAACCTTTTGGAGTTACAAAAATCTATATGACCACTAAATGGCAGCAGAGAGCAAACTCCAACTCTTTGCTGCCATCCAATGGTCATATAGATTTTGCAGTTGTGAAAATGACCTTAGTAGAGCTTGATGGTGATTTTGTTTTGGTTTTTTTGGATGCCTTCAAGTTAGCATTGATTGCTGGTGACTCCCTGACCAATCCCTATAGTTTTCTCTCCTCCTTTTGAAAATTGAGGTGATATTTGTTCTCCTCTAGTTTTTCGGGACCTTCCTATCCAGGGTTTGTCAAAATTGCTTAAGATAAGTAAGTGAATCTGCTGGAAACCAAGAGGCCTATCATGAATGACATGAAACCCATTTTGGTACAGTATCAAATATACTGCTCAAA
>JAKJMR010000353.1:161133-172520 GCA_024449315.1 Daboia siamensis | reverse complement strand
AGAATAGAATAGAATAGAATAGAATAGAATAGAATAGAATAGAATAGAATAGAATATGGAAAGAACAGAACCCCTCTTCTTCCTCTCGCCAGGCTGCCAATCCAGAAAGATTGGGGACCACTGTTGGTTCTTGACCCAAATGATCTACCAGACATTTATATTCCATCATATTCCATCCTCAAATTCTAATAAAAAGCCGGCACAGTTGCATACAGTACTGTGATAAACTGACAAAAAATTGGAAATATAAACAAAATGGAAACAGAATAGAATAGGAAAGCTAAGACTGAGAGTCATTTTCCTAGGGGGGGGGGCTGTATGTCAGGTCCCCAAAGAAATGTATTGTTTCCCTCTTTATAATTTGTTCCTGTCTTTGTAATCATTTTTGGGGGCCTACCATTCTTTTGGGAGGGGGGATACTTTGGGGATGTTTTGCACTGTCTTGCCACTATGCCCTTCCCTCAGGAGAAGGAATGCATCTCCCTTATCTAGGAGACGGTTAGTGCTTGGAACCAGAAGGAAACAAAAGTGAGAGAGACCTCGAAGAGTGCACCAATGGGCTCCAAAACACTATGCCACCTGTGGATTGGCTGGAATTCAGACCCTAGGATCCTGGGAGGAGGAATAAAATCACTTGCATGGGTTTTTCTCTAGATCTTGCCTTGTTTTCCCTGCTATCAGTAGCCCCTAATAAAAGTTCCTTTTGAGACAATGCCTGTTTCAAGAGTTCTACTTTCTTGGGAGGCTTAGATGAGGTAGGTCCTTACACATTCTCTATAATGAGTCAACAATTGTCAGGCCTTAGACTATTTCCTGAGACAAATAGTAGATCATGAAACCAAGTGGTTTTCCTGCTTCTCCTGGACTGGGAGAATGTGACTGATTACATGTCTCTTTCAAATTTGTTGTAAGTCTGAAAAGGGCAGATTAGTTGCTAATGGGGAATTCGGCATTCACTATATGTTTCCTCATATTAATTGGAAGTGTTTCCAGCAGTGCTTTTTTTGTAAAAGAAAAAGGTGCCGGAACTCACACATGTCATACAACCTGCCTTGCCTACCCTACAAGGTTCCATTCAAAAAAGGTGCCGGAACTCCGTTCTGAACGTTCTATAAGAAAAAAAGTCCTGGTTTCCAGGCACACTTAATCTGTTTACTGTAGGAACCCATTTTCTTGGTTTTCACAGTCATTACTGGATTATTGAAAAATACACTGTATCCGATACACTAAGCTCTGAACAATAACCAAATTACTTTGTGCAAATATAGCTGCCAGGTTTTCAAATAAATAAGTTAAGTATATTCTCTGGATGCCGTGAAAAAGTTTTATTTAGTTGATTTGCATTTGGATAAAAAATTATAATGAAACTATGAAAAAAATCCAAGTGAAAACACAGTAGAATGACAAAAGCACAGAGTTATTTGCCCAGCTGTTGCCTCTGCCAGGAACAGAAGTAAGATTATGTGTTGTAGCAGTAATAAAGATGCTAGTTGTCACATGTCCAGAACTATCATGGTTTAGGTCTCCAGGAACATCATCTCCATTGCCCTTTCCTGGGAGATGAGTTGGTCCACCTCCAAGAATAGTAGAAATAGTACTTCTGCTACTTCCAGAAGTTGGTGGTGTGACCTTCTGAAAAATATTTTCAGTGACATCATCATGGCTGTTACCTAGAGAACCATTGTGAACATGTGTTGCTTTTTCTTCAAGGTTATGTTTGGTGCTACCCATGGGAATAGAAACTGTAGTATCCGTAAAGTTTGTTGTATCATTAATAGGAATAGGGGTTGTGGCTCCTCCAGAGATGTAATTCATGGTCCCATTTCCAGGGCTGTGAGTGATGGAGATTTTGGGTTTGTTTCCTGTTGCATCATAAGTTTCAGGGCCTTGAATTGTATCACCTCCATTAACATTACTTGTGATCTCACCAGATAGGTTGCCAGTAGCTCCATGAAGTACATTATGTGTGGAATTTTTCAGGTTGGGAATATATTCACCATCTGTTGTACTTCTAAATACTGAAGATGTAACACTTTTAAGAATGTTGACTGTGGCACCTCTTACTATCTGAAAGGTGATACTACTGGGAAATTTACTAGTAATTCCATCAAGACTGTGAACTGATGTACTGGTATCTTCAGGGACATTGTTTATGATACTACCAAGGATATTTGTAGTGGCACTTTCAGGAATGCTATCTGCTGCATCTCTGGGTCTGTTGCCCATTGTATCAATATTGCCCTGTGTGTGAATAATGTTTTCAAGCATATTGTCTGTGGCACCTCTAGTGATATGAGCTAGGTCATCGCTAGCAATGTTGCCCACAGCATTGTTTTGAGAAATATTACTAAATACTTTAGAGATATAGCTGGTTACAACATCAGGCCAGTTACTATCAGTTCCAAGAACATATGTTACATCTCTAGGAAGATTGCTGGTGGCAGCTCCATCTATGTTGCCTGTAACCTCTCTAGACATTTTGATTGTGGCATCTTCTGGGATGTCAGTTACAATACCCTTCAGGAATTTGCTACTGACATCTTCAAGTTGGTGAACTGTGAGTCTTCCAGGGTTATTTCTTGGAGTATTTGCAGATGCATTGCGTGTGCTTCCTAAGGCATTTCCAGGGATATGACTTCTTATGCCTGTAGGAAGATTGTCAGTGATACTAGCTGTGGCGCCTTCATTTTCAAGGTTATTGCCTGCTGTATCTCTAAGATTGTCAGTTATGTTGTTTGTAGGGAAGTTAGTTACAGCATCTCCAGGTATGTGAATTGTGGTACCTTCAAAGGTCATGGCATTTCCAGGGATGTTGCTAGATCTCACACTAAGAAAGTGAGCTGGGATGCTTTCTAAGATTTTGCCAACTGTGCTTTCAAGTATGTTTCCTGTAAAAGTCCTGGGGATGTTGTCAGCAACACCTCCAGCCGGGCTGCTCCTGGAGGTGTGACTTGAGATAACTCTAGGCATACCCGTGGTACCAGTAATTCTAGGAGATGTAGAGTTTTTAAGGATATATTTCATCACACTACGAGATACGTTTTCATTCTTGCTGTCAAGAATGTGAACCACATGTTGGTTGACAGTAAAACCTGTAGGGATATGAGTTTCGGCAACTTCACGGATATTGCTCTTAGCATTCCTAGAATTGTTTTCAGCAGTAATTCCTAGAGAGTATGTTCCACTGTCCATTAGGACATTTTCAGTGGTATATCCAGGAATATGAGTCCTATCAGTTCCATTGAAGTTAGCTAAGATACTTTCCTGGACACGAGTAGTAGAACCTCCATAGTTATGTGGTGTGGTGCAAGTTGAGGAATTGCCATAATTATCTGTGCCACTAGCAAGAATTTTGCTGTTGTCAATTCCAGGGATATGTGTGATAGTATTTTCAAGTTTGGTAATATCATCTGGGATCTCACTGCCAAAACTTTTAGGATAATGATGGAATCCACTTGTGGTCTTTTCAAACAGTTGAACAGTGGACCATCTAGGATTATGACTGGCAAAGATGTGAAGCATAGCACTTTCCAGGAGATTTCCTCTTCCAAGGATATCACTTGAATCACTCCTGGATATTTGAGTAACCCTCTTAGGGATCCATCTGCTAGCCCTTCTATGAATATCAGCTGTAGTAGTTCTAGAAATGTCAGTTCTGGAACTTCCGGAAATGTGCCTGCTGGTCTTTCCAAGGCCATGAGTTGTGATATTTCTAGTGGTGTTTCTAGTAATATCATTTGTGGCATCTCTAATAGTATTAGTTCTGGCACTTTGGGGGCTGCTAAGCCTGGGAATTCCAGAGATATGAGTTGTGATAGTTTGGAAAATATTCTTTATGTCACCTCCAGGGATAGGAATTGGTTTATTTGTCACATTTTCAAAGAAACCACTGGTGT
This sequence comes from Daboia siamensis, assembly GCA_024449315.1. Taxonomy (NCBI): domain Eukaryota; kingdom Metazoa; phylum Chordata; class Lepidosauria; order Squamata; family Viperidae; genus Daboia; species Daboia siamensis. The sequence goes on along the minus strand of JAKJMR010000353.1, from coordinate 168,624 downwards.
TTCTAAGATTATGAATTGTGGCATGACCTGTAGTGTCCATTTCCTTGCTTTTGAGCATATTACCTGAAGAACTTTCTAGGTGTTGTTTAGTAGTGTCTCCTAGAATGTGTGATTTGCTAGTCTGATGGGGAAATGTTTTCCCAGTTCTGTGCTTGCTGTGTGTTTCATCTTGATAGCTGTACTTTGTCACCCTTGCAAGGATATGAGTTGTTGCTAAAATCAAAATCAAAAAGAAAAACTAAAATCAAATTGAAATAATACAAAAAATAGTTTCAGTTATCAATATCTAGAACAAATCATGCCTCTCCTGTGTTGCTTAGAAGTACTAATAATGGGAGACAGTTTGGTATAGTGGTGAAGGTGCTGACATAGAAACAAGAGACTGTGACCCAGTGCTGTCAGAAATTTCCATGATGACAGCATGATGTCATGGCATGCTGTTACCTCCCCACAGAAGTGTCATCTATTTATCTACTTGTATTTGCATGCTTTTGAATTGCTAGGTGGGCAGGAGCTGGGGCAAGGATGTTGTGCTTGGGTCTTGAACCTGGGCTGCTGGTTTTCCAGCCAAGAAGCCTAGTGTCTTAATTGCTGAGCCATAGCACCATCCCTCTTAATAGAAAACAAAATACACAAAATCCTAGAAAACCTGCTGCACTTTTGCATTTCACAAAACAAGAGTCCATCACAAAACTCTAAGAGAAAAATAACTACAGAAATCAACTAGCATTCACAAAGCTGTTCCAAATGTGGAATTAGCCTCTGGATAATATGTAAAAACTACAAATCATGTTTCTTTCACTGTTTTACCTCACTGTTTCATTTGCCAAAATATTGTAATTGGTAACTTATTCAAGCAAGTCAGAAAATGGCACATTGAGCACATTGTTATGAAAGTGTGAAAACCCTCCATAGTTCATTAAATGCATATCCAAATTAAGTTATAATATACAAGTAGATTATTTTGACCTATTGTAGCAGAAAAATCTACCTTTAATATTAGGATGTTGTCTTTCAGGAAAGCATAGAGGTCTGACCTTGACAAGTTCTTCCTGTTGTTTGATAAGACTAGGATGAAGAGCGGTGATAGCCTTCAAGCTAATGTAAACATAGAGCAGATTTTTAATATCAGTTATTTCAAGGAAGTTGATCATAGGAAATCTATATTAAATTATGCCTTAGAAAAAGACGTCAGCATTTTGGTGATTCACGACCCAGCAGACACCTCCTTAGTCCTCATGTACTTCATGCATGTAATTTAATGGTAAAAGTATAGAACAAGTACTGATTTCTGACCCAGCAAAAGCTTTTAATCTACCCACCTTTAGGCCACTGTCTTTCACAGGACTTCACTGTGTACTTTTAGAATAATTACCCTGAATTCTTCTAGGGCCCAGAATTTGTGGATTCCTTACCAAAAAATTTATTGGCCTTATTCTGTCACTTCCTATAAACTCCTATGTCACATAGTAAAGTTATTCTACATTGTTCATATTATAAATTAATCTAGTTAGCTATTAACCAATTAACCACAGCCCTGGTCCAGAAACACTTCATTGTTGACTCACATAGTATAGAGATGACATGGCAATTTGGGAGCCATTTGGGAAAGGTGGACTGTCCTGGGCAGGATATTGGAAAACAAAAGGAAGTAGGCTTCTCTCCACTGAGAAGAGTTCATTGAGCTACCTTCTTTTTTGAGGAAAAAAAGTGCATTTTCCAAGATTTCTTGCTGGATTTCAACAGTGAAGGCAGGAGAAGATTGCCTACATGTTGATGGACCGGCTGTGACTATGGTGTCCTGAACAAGAAACATAACTCAGTTTGCAACATCACAAGGAAACACTCTAGTTGCATTCCCAAATGACATGTAAAATTAGTTATATAGTCAGCATTATCTACTACATTGCAATACGCTTTCAGTGAGTTTCTCTGAGATTCTAGGAATACAGAGAGGAAAACAACTTCTGCATGGTCACACTTTGGACCAATTCTGAGAATCTGAATGAGAAACTGTAAAACAAACAATGAAAATTTTTGGTTCTGAAAATAGTATACATTTTAAATAAAATAAAGTGAGTATAAGAGACTCATGTTTTCACCCATTATTATGTAAATGATGCTTAGCAATTGTAACAACTCACCAGAACACTTCTCTCACTGATGCATTAAAATACATTTGTGTTTTTAAGGATACAGCTGCTGGAGTTCTTAAATTCTCACTGTTCAGGAATACAGCTTTTGCTGTACTATAAAAAACACAAATCACAACTTGCTACAACAGACTAGAGTCAGATATTATGAAAATTCATGGATCATAATGTTATGGATGGCTGAGTAGTATTTTTTGAGGGCAACAATCCAGGCTGAAGAAATAGGCCTTCCACAGTGGAAAAGGAACCATCCTGATCTCAAGAATCAAAGCTTACCTGGCAAGGACCCCTTTGGAGCCTGGATAGATATTCATGGAGAGAGTAATAATTGCTAAAATTCTTGATCATTCCAATGGCATGCCTGGCTAGCGTGGAATTCTGCAACATCTGAGCGATATTGGTAAAGTCAGCTGTTTCTTTAGGGCTGATATAAACAGCAGATTTCTCCATCTGCAGATTAATTAAAAGGAATTAATCTTTCTAGCTTTTTTGTACCACAAACCTTGGCTCCACTGAGTTATATCACTTTGGCTGAAAAATAGAACCAGTTCAAATATGCAGGATGAAGAATACACTCTAATCAATTGGCCAATATGAGACTCACATTTTTCATTGTGGCTGTGACAGAATGTTCTCCTTGGTTCATTGTTAAGTAAGCTGGGCCATTTTTTTTGTCTTACTCCATAACCGCGCTCAGAAAGCAGATGGGCAAGATTTATCTTTTTAAAAATATGTCAATAAGCTATATAATGTTAAAGAAAAAAGTATGGGGTAATTAATGGATATCATGGAAGGAAGAATGCTTTGCAGGAATAGAAAGATATGGAGAACTATGGTAAAAGTGGTGGTGCAGATTGGAGTTCAGTTTTTCTGTTAGATGTTTTTGTGCCAGCCATGGCAGTTCCCCAAAAAGGTCATCAGATGGGAGCAAAGAGGCATCTTTGCTCCCACTGGTGGGTCAGGGGTCTCCGGCCCCTGCAGCCCCATTGGAGAGAGTTAATGGCCCTCCAGCCCCCTCACTCTCATTGGTAAGGGAGGGGCTGGGGACCCCCATAAAAACCTCTGCTCAGGGGCTGCTCTCTCTCTCTCTTGTTTCTTTTCTTCTTCAAGCTCCCTTTGGGAATGATCCATGAGCTCAATCCAGGCATGGATGCTTCCATGCCAGGGAACTCTCTATTTACTTTATCGTTAAATAAAGCTTCATCTGATTGCATCCCTGCATGCTGCCTTTTTCTTGGAAGCACCTCAATGAACCATCGGTCTCGTGAGGCCATCTCAAAAATTGATAGCCGAGGATGGTTTGAGGCAACGCTTCCAAGCCAGCAGCTAGAAGCAAGATGCCTGGAGGTTCCAGCAAGAACCCATTTGAGACGGATGGCAGGAGATCCCCGATTGTGACCAGGAGTCTTCAGTCAAGGACGGCAGCTCTGCATCCAGCCCCTGACGCCAGCTTCACTCCAGGTGAGAGCACAGATGACCTCTATTCCCCCAGAGGACCCAGCGGAGCGCCAGGGACCCCTTCACATGCCTCCCCACAGCTGCAAGCCACAGAGGGAAGCATGGAAGGCTTACAGTCCTCCCAAGACTGCCAAGACACCCGGGAAGCAGGCCAGGACCAGGACAAGGGCCGCGTGGCCCAGATGACTAACCAGGAATGCAGGGAGCTGCTCCTAATGTTCCTCGCAGCACAAAGGACGCCACAAGCCTCACCACGAGGGATGCCAGTGTAGGGGGCCTCTGGACACTGGGTAAGTCCTTGCCCAGCACCCACGAGGCCCCCTAACATGGCACCGGTCACCCTGGGGGACCCCGGGGTCCCGGAGCTTTTGGTGGGAAATTTCCCGCCAAACTGTGATCTGCAGCTTCCGGGGCCAACCGGAAGCAAGATGGCGGCCCCCAGGACACCAATGTGGTTTGATAGGCCTCAGCCAAGCCTCGAGGTCCAGCAATCGGTGGCAGCCAGCCGAAGCGGCATGCAAACCGCCCGGTCTTCCCCACCAGAAAGCCTCAAGGCCTATGATGGCATCGAAACCTGCCCAGCCGAGACTGCTACAGCAGGGTTTAGAGCAGCCATCCAGGTCCTGGTTGCGGCCAAAACGACCGCGGCCTCGACATCGGGGGTAGCCAGCCTCCCTCGCTACCCCCAGGAGCCTCCCGGAGGAGCTCCGGGGCCTCCAACCATCTTTCTGGGGCCTAACTGCCGGGAGGCGTCCGGCCTGGAGCCTCCCAGCTACGTCATGCAACCCCAGAAGGCGCCCAGTGAACCCCCGGGCCCTCCGGCCTACTTTTTGCCGCCGCCTAGACGCCCTGCTTTCCAGATGGTCTTCGGGGGGCCTCCGGATGAGGCCCCCCCCACCTCCAGTGCCATCTTCAGCCGCCTCCAGGGTCTTCAGGACCAGCGATGGGCTCCTCCGGGTGATCCTGGGCATCCCTGTGCCATCCCGGCCCCATCCTGCAGTCTTCGCCCCCCGGTGAGTGTCCCAGTGCTGGGGGGGCTTCAGGAGGAATCTTTGGGGCTTCTGCGACCTTCAGTCCCTCTTCAGGCCCAAATCCCGGCCTGCAGGCCTAGGCCTGCGCCTGGCCCAGAGGCAGAGAGAGAGACATCTGCTCCCTCCGCCTCCTGGGCTCAAATGAATTCTGAGCATGCCCAGTCGGGGCCATCCAAAAATCAGAGAAAAATACCACCACCTGCCAGCAGAGGGATCCCTTTTCCATTCACCCCAATGGAGAACTCACAGATGTATAGAAATGGACATAGAGGACCCAGATTGTTGGGGGCAATTAAACTGACTTTGTAATAATGCCGCTTGGGGGTGTGTGTGAAAGCCCTAATAAGCAGGCATATACTTAGAATAGAATGAAGGCTACTGCTAAGCTTGTAAGCCGCCCTGAGTCTTCGGAGAAGGGCGGGATATAAATGGAATTAAAATAATAATAATAAAAAAAATAGAGCTAAGGAAAATTCTCTTTCATCTGCTTCTGCCCTCCCAAATAATTTTGCAAAACTGCAACTTGGGGGGGAGAATTACAGCAGTTGGAGTAAAGAAGTGCAGATATGTTTATTAAAGGAAGGGACTCTAGAGATGGTTCTGGATCCCCCATCTCTTCCCTGGGGACCCCAAGAAGAGTGGTATCATAAACAAGCATATACCACTCTACTGAGCTCACTGGATGGCAACTTGTACCCCAGCATTCCAGATGGGCTCACAGCTGGCGAAGTTTGGAGGTTATTATACAATTTATTCAACAGCGACAGCATCGGTTCCATGACCAGACTCACAACTGAGTTTTACACCACCAGACTGAGGTTTGGGGCTAACATGGCTGAGCATCTGGGAAAATTGAAGGCGCTCAGGGCAGAACTGATGTTCAGAGACTACCTTGTACCTGAGGCGAACATCGTTGCCGTCATTCTGGCTTCCCTGGACAAAAATTGGAGCAGTTTCATTGTTTCACTGGAGGGGACAACGAAGGAAGCCATGACCTCACAGGGAGGCTCATTGAAGAGGACAGGAGGCGCAGAGATGCAGGAGAATACACCAGAGCCACCATTCAGTGAGCCAGCAGGAGGCACCACAACTCAGAGCAGGTTAATGCTCTACTTAAGTGTTTCATCTGTGGCTCTGAGGGGCATCTGAAGAAGGATTGCCCCCATCACCAACAAGGCCCCAAGCGTGGTACCAATCAAGGAAAGGGCAAGGGGCAAGGAAGGGGGTGTGCCGGGGGCATAGGTAGTGCCAAGTGCAATTTTGTGCGTACTTGTGCTCTCACCCCCACCACAAAGGCTGATAGCCCCACTGACTTATGGTTACTGGACTCTGGAGTTTCATCTCACATTACCAATATGAAACAAGGGTTTAAAAGGTTAAAGAAAATTAACTCCTCTGTCAAGGTGGCCAATGGTGATAAGGCTTTGGTTGTTGGGGAGGGCACTGTCTCTGTACCCGGACTAGGAAATGTTGAAAGGGTACTGCATGCTCCCTCCATTGCCAACAATCTGTTAAGCATTATCAAATTCTGTGATGATGACAGGGTGGAAGTTTTATTTCGCAAAGGGGGAGGTCATGTCACCCGGAACCAGAGGGTCATTGGAAGTATTGCCATCATAAATGGTTTGCCATACTTCTCCCCTGAGAACCCAGCCACAGAACACAGTCCACCGGGTGCCACCTCAAAAGGGGCCTGCACACGGAAAGAGAGAAAGCCCACACAGCCAGTCCCAAGGCTGTCTAAGGAGCACAAGGCCGAAGCGATTGCACCCAAGCCACCTCAGCCAGCCCCACGGCTTTCCAAGGGCAGTGTGGACAAGAAACCCAAACCTCAGCAGGCACCTAAAGCACCGCTCAAGGCAACCAGAGCCAAGAGGGTGTCAGTGGGGAAGCCGCTCCACGATAAGTGTGCCCATCTCCTACACCGAAGATTAGGTCATGCGAGCTTCCCTGTGGTTAAAAAAATGGGAGAGTTTGCTGAAGGGGTCCAGCTCAAGGATTGTGAGGTGTTCCTGGACTGTGCTATCTGTAAGAGGACAAAGAACAAGGCTGCCCCCATCCCTAATGTGTCACTACATAAGACCCAATACCCGTACCAACTAGTACATGTTGATTTGGTTGGGCCATTCACACCATCCCTAGGGAAAAGACAGTATTTTCTCACTGCCGTTGACGATTTTTCACGGTACGGCCATGTGTATACCCTCACAGAAAAATCCGAAGCCTTTGATGCCATAAAATCACTGTACAACTTTGTAGAGACCCAGTATAAGACCAAGATCGCACAACTGCAGAGCGACCGCGGGGCCGAGTTCATGTCCCGAAAATTCCAGGACTGGGTAAGGCGTAAGGGCATCCGACATTTTCTTACAGTGCCCTTCACTCCTGCTCAGAACGGCGTGGCAGAGAAAAGAAATGGAATCCTGCAAACTATGATGCGTAGTCTGATTGCAGACGCTGGGGTTGCAGAATCATACTGGGCAGAGGCGGTGCACTACGCCAATTACACCTTAAACCGCACCTGGAGCAGTGTTGTGGACCAGACCGCATATTTCCTGGTCCACGGTAGGAAACTAGTATGGAAAAGAATATTCCAGATGTTACAAGAGTTTTAGAAGGCCAAGGCATAGAAGACATCATTGGTAATATATGCTTTATATTGGAGAAAGCCAAGAAAACAGATTTTGGGGGGAGATATGGCAAACTGAAAATAGCCCTGCGAAATTGCCAACCATGACAAAAATCAAGGAATTGGTGAGCAGTCTGATTCCTTGGAACCTGTCCAGAGGTCATTTACAAATAATAATAATAATAATAATAATAATAATAATAATAATAATAATAATAAT
>JAKJMR010000353.1:142323-156344 GCA_024449315.1 Daboia siamensis | reverse complement strand
CCCGCTCTACCCTCTTTCAACAGTGACAACGAAGGAGAGAACAACCAGATGGTGAGCCGACACGTCCCACCTTTCTCACTACCTGCCAAGCTCATAATCCCTAAGTCAGGTAAGCAGGTAGATTTAAAATTGCTAGTTAGTTCTGGATGCTCCCAATGTGTCATTAGTTTGCCATTTGCCATTAAATTGGGCATACAAGCAAAAATGCTCTCCAAACCTGTGAGGTTTGAGCAAGCCGATGGCTCCCTGATGGGAGGGACTTTAGTCACACAATTAACGGAGCCCCTACGCCTAGAAATAGGTGAGCATTGGGAGTTTATTTGCTTCCTGATGGCCCCCAAAATGACTGAGGCTATGATCCTAGGATTAGCATGGTTGGATAAATGGAAGCCATTTATCTGGTGGGAGAAAGGAATGAGAACTGTGAGACTACCTATAGGGCCCGAGTCCCCCATTTATTCAACAGAGGTTACAGGGAATTTCAGCCCACCTAATGAGGGAGTGCACATGGCTACCTCACGGCCACCAGGCAACCCGCTCATCACCATTGAGTATCAGGACCTAGCAGAGGCATTCAGTGAGAATGCGATACCTTGTCTCCTCACTGGCCCAATGATTGCTCTATTAATTGTTGCCAGGGGCCAAACTTCCACAACCAAGAATGTACGCTATGTCCCCCCTTGAAATGGAGGAGATGCAGTGGTACGTGGATACAAATCTAGTGAGGGGATTCATTGAACGGGCCAAGTCTGCTGTGGGAGCCCTTGTGTTGTTTAAAGAAAAGAAAGATGGGTCTCTTCATTTATGTGTTGATTATAAAGGTCTGAATGTGGTGAGTGTGGAAAATAAATACCCCCTCAAGGTCTATCATCTGCTTTCCATCTGGCTACCAATGGGACTGTGGAATCCGCTAACAAGATGGTGGAGCAATATCTCAGATGTTATGTTTCATACCAACAAACAAACTGGACATACCTCCTCCCTTTCACAGAGGTGGCTTACAATAATTCTGTTCACAGCAGCACTGGCTACACGCCTTTCAGGGTAGCCACAGGAAAATAATTCAGCCCAATTCCTGAATACCCTCAGTTGCCCTCCACTTCCCAGACACTTGATCAATGGGTGATGAGGTGGGAAGAAGTTTGGAGAAACATGAAAGCAGCTTTGAAAAAGACTTCTGAGACTTATAAAAAGCAGGCAGATAAAAAGAGAGCCCCTCAAAGAACATTCCAAGTTGGGGGAAAGGTTTATCTGTCAACCAAATATTTACGCCTAAAATTACCCAGTAAGAAATTAGGTCCAAAATTCTTAGGGCCTTTCCCCATCGTAAGGATCATCAACCCAGTCACAGTAGAATTGAAACTCCCTAGGCTTTTAGGGAGAATTCACCCTGTCTTTCATTGCAGCTTGTTGAAACCTTCTCGATAATCCACTTTAAGACCTCCCCCTAAGAAGGCACCCGGCCCCCTCATAGTGGCTGGTCAAACCCACTATGAAATAAAGCGTATTCTTGATTCTAGAATTTTTAAAGGGAAATTGCGGTACCTAGTACAATGGAAAGGATACTCGTTGTCTGAAGCCACTTGGGTGAAATCTAGTGATGTGAAAGCCGACCGACTCATCAAAAGGTTTTATGAGAAACACCCCAACAAACCGAAAGATAGTCCCTAACATAGGCTTTTAATTACGCTACAGCATCTATTCTTTTTGTAAGGGGGGAGCTGGATGTCAATACTGCTAACATCAGATGTTGTTGCTTGACAACATAGGGAGAAGTAGCCTTCCTTTAACTCATATATTACTTTTAGAGCTAGAATTAGTGGACGCTGGGGGGGGGAGTAGGGAAAATGTATCTCAAGACTGTTTGTAATAAGATAAGATAAGAATTTGGCAGGTTGTTAAACAGGAGGGAAAGTTTGCATTTTAAACAACTACATGAGATTATTTAAAATCTACTGTATATAAGGTTATAGAAAGGGGATATGCATGCTATCTGATGATGCTGACATACACATCTCTACCTGAGTGATGCCACTAAGGTGCTTTCCCAGCTTCTGGAGGCTATGCCAGTTGGATGGGAAGAACCAGCTTCAGCTGAGCCCCAACAGAGTGACCATGAGTTTTATATCTCTCCACCCTATATCTAGTGATTTTTTTTTCTTAATTCTCAATGGTGTTACTGTCAGCTCTGCCATCTTGGCTACGCTTTGCTAAGCTTGTTGGTATGGCTTGGGTCTGGGATATCTGAGGGAACACCTGCTGCCAGCATCAAGTTCCCTTCGTCCAGTGCGCTCCCACAGGGAGGGTCTTCTCAGGGTGCCGCCGGTAAAAGATTGCCGGCGGATAAAACCCAGGGGGAGGGCCTTCTCAGTGGGTGCTCCTGCCCTCTGGAACCAGCTGCCAGTGGAGCTTAGGATTGCCCCCGACCTCCGTTCATTTCTCCGGGACCTGAAGACCTGGCTCTTCGAGCTCTCTGGCCCAGGCTGAGAATTTTAATTTTAATTGGGGTTTTATTTTTTCAGGGATTGATGTAATTTTTTTTAATTGTTTTTAACTTTTGTATTCCTTGTTTTAAATACCCTGTAAACCACCCTGAGTCCTTTGGGAAACGGCGGTATATAAATCCAATAAAATAAATAAATAAAATAAATAAATCCTGCCATAAATGGAGGGAGGGGAGCAAAGCATTTTGGGAAAGTTGTAAGAGAGAATGTAACGTGGGAGGGAATGGGTACTGACAAAGACCAGAGGTGTTAAATCGGGTAGATCCAGCCACCCAAGGATACCTAGCCTGGGAAAGAATGCAAAACCATTTCAAGATGTGCCTGACATCAGAGTGGTTCCCAAAACATCGCATTGGGATGCTATTGGATACTGACAATCTGGTCAGGGGAGACGGCCATGGAAGAAGAAAAACTTCTAACTTTGCACAGGAATACTCAGTTCTAGCCTTCTTTTACTGCAACCACTAATCTGTAGTAAAGATCTTTAGTAAAAGACCCTATTGCTTCAACCAAATGGAGTTGAGCACAATCTGGATGCACCTTTTGGACTCAGGCTCTTGCTTGAGGAGCAAGTGGCAGTTTTGGCCAGGATGGCCATTGCAGAAATATATTTTGTATGCCAATTGCACCTAATACGTAGATTGGGAGGCTTTAATAATGGTCACTCACACTTTAATTCACCTCCCAATTAGACAATTACAATGTGCCTTTGAAGAATATTTGGAAGCTTCAGTTGGTTTAAAGTATAGCAATATGTGAAATATTAGGAGCACTAAGGTCCTGCACACTCACATAACATCACAGCTACATGAGCTGCACTGAGTTGCAATAACTGTCCAACTGCAATTCAAGGTTTGGTTGTCACCTTCAAGGTCCTACATGCTTGTGGGATTTCCTCTCCCCAATAACATAGTTGATGATGTTTTTATTTTGAGCTGTGGTGGTGCAATGGTTAGAATGCAGTATTGCAGGTTGATTCTGCTGACTGCCATCAGTTCGATTCTCGCCGGCTCAAGGTTGACTCATCCTTCCAAGGTTGATAAAATGAGCACCCAGATTGTTGGGGACAATATGTGGACTCTGTAAACTGCTTAGAGAGAGCTGTAAAGCACTGTGAAGCAGTATATAAGTCTAAGTGCTGTTGCTATTGCTATTATTTTGTTTGCTGTCCAGAATTTCACTGGACAGATGGGTAGTCAAATAAATCTGATAAAAAATTCTAAATTATGGATTTCCATTCACAGAAACTGGAAACATTTAGTTCCCCTTCTCACCTTTGTTTAATTAAATGAAGTTTCTATATAAATGGTTGAAGGTCAGTAATTCATGACTGAGAATGGCTACTCAAAGTGGCCAAATGGAAGGGGACAAAGGAGAGGAAGAATATGGAGATGGAGAAGCAGGTATGAAGGGGAAGCAATGTATGTGATTATTCAATTATGCTTTTATCCTATTTTTTTGGTTCTGAAACTGAAGTCTAGGCAGGGATCAAATTTAAACTTAGTATGCCAAGGAGTGTTTCTTGTATTCTTTGTAAATTATCACATATTTTATACCTAGTATTTTGTAAGATAGTGTTGTATGTGTGTGAAGGAGATACAACTGCAAACATTTTCTCAATGTTTTTTTCTCAGAAGCTGTCCTAGGAGTTAAGACTGCATTAGTTTCTGTATTTGTGTCTTGCTTTTTAATTTTCCCAGGAAAAATGATAATTTGTGGTTCATTTGCAGGTTGCAATAAGGATCAATTTATTTCTGATGTCATAAATGTTATTCTCTTGAAAGTTTTACTTGCAAAAGTGGCTAGGATTTGAACCATCTTCACTGAGATCAAAGAATGGCTCTTTCTTGGAATCTATGTCTGCCCCAACAGATGGACCTGCCTTACATCTGTAATGATATTATGGAGTGATACAGCTATTTATTATTTATAACTAGGTGTTGCTTCCACTCCTTACCTGAGATAGCAAACTGGGCAGTCAAGTAAGTCTTCTGAAATCCATAGACATCCTGCCTCTTCCTGGTTGACAACGTTGAATAAACATGGTCTAGAGCTTTCACACTGGGGAAAAACACAGTCATGATTTGGTTTCAGAATGGCCTGACTTCAGTATATTAAGCAGATTTGTGCATGAAGAGTGTTTAGCACCTCATACTCACAAACCTGCCTGATGTTGCCAATGCAAAATATAAATGCATATTTTATTCATAACAGGCATTCTAACTATTTCAGATATATATCATAATTTTCACATTAACTTTGCAAAATAGGGAATAATTTTTAACTGTGGACTGTAGAACCATATATGAATCAATCTGTTGATATCTGTGGTCATAATGAGATTTGAATCTACGATGCCCTGCCTTACATTTTCTATCCTTGATGGATATGTTTGCCATTTTTTCTGCATTCTTTGGGTGCATGTGGGAGTCTCTTTTTCCTGCTTCTAACAATGCATAATATTATACCATATGAATACTGGTTCATATTTTTAAATACACAATTAGGAGAGTAAGATTTTTTTTGTGGAGAAGCACCACACTTGACTTCTGAGTGACATGCTGAAAGCCATGCTCCAAAACATAGCATGGGATGCAGGGCAAAGGCTGTTTTAATTTACTATAAAATAAATGAAAACAGCCTTTGCCCTGCATCCCTTACTATGTTTTGGAGCATTGCTTTCAGCATGGTACTCGGAAGTTGAGTATGGTGCTTCAGTGCTTCTTGATAATAATGTCAGAGCCCCACAATTGGGTTTGCCTTTAATCCTTGCTTTTGCCTATGTGTTTTCAGGGCTTGCCATACTATTGGGGGGAGGGTGCCCGCAGGGGAATATTGTCTGCTTCGTTCTGCTGTGGGCCTTCCCTCTGGGCGAGAAGAATGTGACCTAAAAATAGAAACAAAACCAGGAGAGACCTGGAGAAGCCTGTTAAATCTCTGGCTTCTCATAACACCGTGGCACCTGTGGATTGGCTGGATTTCAACTGGACTTTTGAAGCGGGGGAGGAGTTGTGAATTGCCTTTTTGATGTAATCCTTTAGGTGCCAAATCTCAGATCTTGCTTTGCTCTCTTGCCATCACTAACTCTCAATAAAAAGATCCTTTTGAGACAATGCCTGTTTCAAGAGTTCTGCTTTCTTGGGAGGTTTAGTTGAGACAGGCCCTTACAAATAATTAATTAAATGTGATTATTCTCTTTTTTGTATTTAATACCTTTTGCCCACTATCATTTTAAAACAATTTTCTGTGATTTCTGTATTCTGTCTGAGAAATGGAATGAAATGGCTTAAGAAGTGGCTTGCAACCCAACCCCCTTCTGTAAAGTTGAAGCTTCATTCCTTTTTTTAAAGTGTACTGTGATGACCATAAAAGATGCCATTCTGACTTTTTGACCCCTCCTCCCATTGCCAGCTTGAGTAATAGGCTTTGGTGGATGTGCCTAATCAATTGGGTGTTTTTTTTCTGCAAAAGAAGAAAGCTGGGAGTTTGGGAGTGATTGTACTCAGAAGTTTCTGCTTGAAAAACGAGGGCTGAACTGGTCAAGAAAAACACAGTAGACCGATGTGGATGTGAAAATTAAATTACTTTTTTTGTAGCTACTCTTGTCAGAATTTTGTGATATTGTTTCAAAAAATTTTAACTGTACTTTTATAAAACATTACATGGTGGGGCTTCCTCTTTAAGTGAGCAGGATGAAAACATTGAAGGTGACATGAGCAAAAAAGATTAATGAAGTAGATCATCAATTAACGAGAGATCTGCTCCTCCTAAATTATGTTTTGCAGCCTCTGAAAAGACCCAGGCGTGAAAAGATTCAAGCCACGGTCATTGTGTACTTACACTGTTTGGTAGTATGGACAGGACATATCCAGTGGCAGCAATTCCAGCATGGTTCCATTGATACCTGGCAGCAAGTCGTTGAGTCTCTCAAGCCACCCAACCATGTCTTTCAAAGAAAGAGCTGACATTTGGGGAAAGCTTATCTCTGCTGACAACATCAACAGGGCATCCCTGATATTGGTGTTGCTTAACAAATCACGATTCTAGAGGAAGAAGCAGGAGATAGCAGAAGGTGGTGGTATATTTGTTCGGGTTAGACAATATCTTTAGGGTGGAAGAGAGAGATGAGCGAAGGATTTAATATAATTTCCCAAGTTTGTAAACTAATGAAAAATCTGGTGAGTTTTGAATAATTACAAAGGAGTTAACTATAGAACAAGTAGGCCTAAAAAATAGGGAGACATTGGCCAAAAGGAAGGATAGGCAACTTAATACTGAAATTAACATAACTTTTCCCCAACATACTTTTGAACCTTTTTAAGTTCCGAGAACATTTCCCTCTAGTTGAACTCCTGACCATTAATGATAAAAGAATCTCAGTGGTATACTAGCTTGCTTAAAGCATCAGATTTATTCCTGAGAATGCATTTGGTTTCCATGTAGGCTCTACACAAGGATTCTTAGAAAAGCAAAACAGCAAAGGCCTGCAGACCAATACATGATTAGAGACTGTCCACCTACCTCCACCCAAAGACTAAGGTTAGCTGGGTGGTAGAGGACATTCTAGAGAGCTTGATGGTGGGATCAACAAGACAGGGACGAATCAGGCAAGATTGCTCTGCAATCAAAGTCCCAACTCTAAGCAAGATGGCAGTCACAGCATCACTATCGTTGCTTCTGCAGCAATGCCATGACTGGCATATTATCTATTTTAATACAAACACACACCCTCCAGGACACCTCTGCGTCTAAGACTTTTGCTGACCTTCATTACAAAGGGGTTGAACTCATCCAAATAAGTGCCAAGGAACTGGTCTGCATCTGCTTTCTTCTTGATAGTCTGGAAGATGTGCTTCATGGCTGAAGTGCTGTAAACGGTATGGCTTTGAACTGACAGCTCAGCCAAGGTTCTTGCAGAGAACAAGTCCAAGGAATCCGACTATATTCAGCAAAGCAGAACAAGAAGTAGTTGAAAGTGAGATGGTGGGATCTTGGGATCTTTTTAGCTCTACAAGGTAGACAGACTAAGGAACCAATGCCATATAGAGCAGGATTACTTTTATTTAAAGCTAGAGTAACAGAATTTTGCACTATGAATGTGCTTGCCTACTCCCCCTTTTCTTTATGTTGTCTAGGGAGAGGCTTGTCTGACATTTTTGTCTGACATAATTTCTTGGTCTGGGGTCAAGTCTGCTTTGTGACTACTGCCTTCATAGTGGCTCTTCCTGTCCTTCAGTGACTTTCCTGATGAACTTCCATCCAGGTCTAAGTATACAGGTATGTCAAAATAAGCTGAGGTTGGCTAGGTAATGCCATCTGTTTATTTATTTATTATTTATTTATTTATTTATTTGATTTGTATACCGCCCTTCTCCCTAAGGACTCAGGGCGGTTAACATAAATAACAGAATACATAAATACAGATATAATATAGAGAACAAATAAAACCCTAATTTTGCCCAATTATTACAACAAAAAAGGACCCATCAGACCAGACCGGATTGCTCAAAGAGATAGGTTTTTAGGTCGCGTCGGAAGGAGCGAAGGTCGGGAGCCATCCGAAGCTCAACCGGTAAACGGTTCCATAGGTCAGGCGCGCCCACAGAGAACGCCCTCCCTCTGGGAGCCAACAAACGGCATTCTCCGAATGGCGGAACCCTTAGGAGGCCCTCTCTGTGGGAGCGCACTGGACGGAGGGAAGTAGACGCTGGCAGCAGGTGATTCCCAAGGTACACCGGACCCATGCCATGTAGGGCTTTGAAAACCATTACCAGCACCTTGAATCTTATCCGGAGGACAACTGGGAGCCAATGCAGCTCACGGAGTAGAGGTGTAACATGGGAGTATCGGGATATACTGTTGGATATACTCTAGTCAAATCCAGTAAAATACTTGACATAGGCTCACTAAAGGCCAATGTTCTACTGAAGCACTTGTTTTAGATCAGGTATGTCAAACTTGTGACATCACATGATGTCACGTGACATATCGTGACTTCCCATTGCCGGCAATGGGGTGGGCGTAGTTTTGACGTGATGCATGCGGCCCACCGGCCATCAGTTTGACATGCCTGTTTTAGAGGATAATAAATTGGTAATCTTGAAAGTACCACAAGGTTTTTCACTGCTCTTGCAGACACAGGTGGCTAAGAATGCCATCTAGGCTAGTGAATAGGTTCTGGAAGTACAGAAATCTTCATCTCTTTCATGCAGACTAGTATAAAATTTTGCAAGCTAAAACGTGAGGAAGGAGCTTATGTGCCTATTTGACTTGTTTGGCCTCATTGGCCCTAAACTGTGAAGAGAACCCAAGGATAAAGATTCTTTGCCTGTAATCTTAAAATACATCAGCAGAATTGGGAGGTATGGTTGAATAAAATTCTGAATGCTGTTTGAATAAAATTGGCTCAAAAGTCACTATAACAGAAGCATATAAATTTAATAATAAAAAGCAAATAAAAGAACCCCTTGAGGTTTTTTTACTGCCAAGGAACCAAGTTTAGACTCCCCCAGACCATAAAATTCTCACCCCATGGAAATTGCTTTTCAGTGCAGTGAAATCTGAGTATGAGCCATAAATGGTGAAGGGTCCAAAAACTCTTGCCAGCCACTGTCTGTCTGTGGAGATCCCCTGCGCGCAAGCAGAGTCTGTGGCAAAGAGAAAGCAGTCAAAAATCCAGATACTTGCAGAGGCAACTATTTATGATACCAGATTATCACTAACATCCAACTAGCCAGACTGTGTTGGATTTCAGCTTCCACACTTGTCACCCAGCAAAGCATTCAGAAAGTTGAAGTGCAAAATGTAAAGAAGATAGGATTAAGAAATGCTACAACTGGGACAAAAACTTCTCAAAGTGCTTAAGGGCAGAGCCTATCTGCTTAGTAGATTGAAAAATAGCTTCTGCAAAATCCTATAGAAGGAATTTGTCTACTTGGCATTAACCTATACC
Source organism: Daboia siamensis (assembly GCA_024449315.1). Lineage (NCBI taxonomy): Eukaryota > Metazoa > Chordata > Lepidosauria > Squamata > Viperidae > Daboia > Daboia siamensis. The sequence continues at coordinate 146,888 of JAKJMR010000353.1, read as the reverse complement.
AGGGGTGTCAAACTCAATTACATTGAGGGCCACATCAGCATTGCGGTTGCCCTCAGGGGGCCAGGTGGGTGTGGCTTGGGTGGGCATGGCTTACTGGGTGGGCGTGGCTAGAGTGCGTATGGCCTACTGGGTGGGCATGGCCAGCTCTACATTGTTCGCATCAAGGATGCCTATGGGGGCCTGGGCAGGAGTGGGACAGATCTGAGGATCTCTGGCAGAAGGAGGGTCTCTGGGCCAGGGCCAAGGCAGTGGGTGTCGTTCCCTCACTGTTTCCAGGATGGCTTCGTGGGCCACATGAAACCACTTCTGACCCCCGGGCCTTGTGTTTGACATATCTGACCTATACCAAGGATGGGGAACCTGTGTTAGATCTATTTTGGTACCTTCCAGCTGAGTAGATTTCAACTCTCAGTATTCTGCTGCCAGCAAGGCCATTGCTGAGAATCGAAACCCACCAAAGATGGCAAAAGAGCTATAATCTTTTTGTTGTTACTAAACTAAAAGTTCCAGTATCCTTCCCTAATCACTGACTAAGATAATGGTTGCTCACAATTCTGGTCAAACAACCCCTGAATGCTGTTGCTCAAATTCACGTGTTGAGTTGAACAGCCTCTAATTTCCTCATTACCCACTCCAGCATTAACACACCTATATTCAGAGAAATCAACTAGCCTCTTTTTCCAGATGCTGAGCTTGCCTTACACCCCTTTGCTTCTTTGATGGCACCCCAAGAAAAGATTCAGACATTTCTCAAAATGGAGGATCTTTGATTATGGGTTTTGTCCTTTTGCATCGACCTGTCTCACTCAATCAGGCAAGGACTGAGTATGCTACAGACCCATCAGCCAAAGAATTTCGACTAGTGGGGCCTAGGAAGAGAGCCTTCTCTGCCATTGCCTCTGCATTAAGGGAACATCTTGCCCCCAGAGATGAGGCGAGTCTCCACTCTTCTGGCCTTCCTCAAAGGGGTCAAAACTTGGCTGCACAGCCTTGTGTGGGGGGCACAGAGGACCACATAATTGTGGGGCTGGCTAGCCCCATGAGAACCACCCATACCTGTATGAACCATTACTAAATGCCCTTATTAGAATTTTTTTACTTTTTTGAAATGTTGTACTATTACATTTTATAATTTAAATATAAAAAGGTAAAGGTAAAGGTTCCCCCGCACATGCGTGCTAGTTGTTTCTGACTCTAGGGGCTGGTGTTCATCTCCATTTCAAAGCCAAAGAGCCAGCGCTTGTCCGAGGACATCTCCAAGGTCATGTGGCCGGCATGACTAGACGCCAAAGGCGCACAGAACACTGTTACCTTCCCAACATAGTGGTCCCTATTTTTCTACTTGCATTTTTTACATGCTTTCGAACTGCTAGGTTGGCAGAAGCTGGGACGAGTAACAGGTGCTCACTCTGTTACGCGGCACTCGGGATTCGACCCGCCAAACCTTCTATCTGATCGACAAGCTCAGCCTCCTAACCCACTGAGCCACCGTGTCCCTTTAATTTAAATATATTTAATCTTAAATTAATTTTACTATTTTAACATTGTTATGTGTTGTATATATATTTGAGTACATTGAAGGAGACGGATGGTTAAGACATAGGAAATATAAATATATACATACATACATCGCTTTCCTCAGGAAGTAAGTTAAAAAGTGCAAAACCTTTGGGGCATAAACTTTCTGGCACAGAATAGTTCAGACATGTCAAACACAAGGCCCGGGAGCCAGATCCAGCCCGCGAAGTGGTTTCATGTGGCCCGCGAAGCCATCCTGGAAACAGTGAGGGAATGGCACCCACTGCCTTGGCCCTGGCCCAGAGACCCTCCTTCTGTGAGAGATCCTCAGATCTGTCCCACTCCTGCCGAGGCCCCCTAGGCACCCTTGATGCGAACGATGTAGAGCTGGCCATGCCCACCCAGGCCCCCGTAGGCACCCTTGATGCGAACGATGTAGAGCTGGCCATGCCCACCCAGTAAGCCATACGCACTCTGGCCACGTCCACCCAATAGGCCACGCTGAATCACAGACTAAGGACTGCTTGGCTGAAATTTCAAAAAAGAATTTCAAATTGCAGATTTCTGCTGGCGAAAGCTGTTAGAAGAGTAAACCTTTAACCCTTGGAACTTTTTGTTTCAAAGGAGGGTGGATGGTTTGGTGGACTTTTGCACTGAGCTTTTGCACTTGAATCAGAAGATTTATAGGATTCTTCATGGTGATCAAACTGGGTTTATAAGTGGTAGACAAATGAAAAACAATGTGACACATATAGTTGATTTGTTGGAATTTTTGGAAAGGAATAACCAGATCTCTGCAGCATTGATCTTTTTGGATGCTGAAAAAGCCTTTGATCAATTGGATTGGAAATTTTTGCTGAAAGTATTAGATAAAATGAATTTTGGGGATGAATTTTTACAACCAATCAGGGCATTATATCAAAAGCAAACAGCTCGAATAATAGTTAATAATAGTTTGACTGAAGTGTGTAATATTGAAAAGGGTACGAGGCAGGGTTGCCCGTTATCACCTTTATTATTTGTCTTAACGTTGGAGATATTACTGATTAAAATACGGAATTCGGAAACAATTAAGGGAATTCAAATAAGAGATCAGGATTACAGATTGAGGGCGTTTGCGGATGATCTGGTTATTACGTTGACACACCCAGAAAATTCTGTTATGGAATTGATGGAGTTAATATCGCAATATGGGAAAGTTTCTGGATTTAAGATTAATATACAAAAAACTAAAATGTTATCTAAAAATATGACAGTTTTACAAAAGGTAGCTTTAGAAAGCTTAACTGGATTTGAAATTGTTGAAAGGGTTAAATATTTGGGGGTATACTTAACACCCTCAAATGTTAAATTATATAAAAACAATTATGAAAAGTTATGGAATAAAGTGCAAAAAGAATTGGATAGTTGGAAAAAATTGCAATTGTCATTATTGGGAAGAATTGCAGCAGTAAAAATGAATGTATTGCCAAAATTTTTATTTTTGTTTCAAATGATACCCATTCTTAAAAAGGATTCAAATTTGGAGGAATGGCAGAAGGGTATTAATAAATTCGTTTGGGCAGGGAAAAGGCCACGGGTTAAATTTAAAATTATGCAGGATACGCGTGAAAGAGGTGGTCTAAAAATGCCCAATCTTAAATTATATTATGAAGCTGCTGCATTATCAGCTATAAGTGATTGGATTAATTTGACACAGGGGAGATTATTAAATCTTGAAGGGCATGATTTGTTATTTGGTTGGCATGCATATTTATTGTATGATAAGAAGGTAGACAATGTGTTTAAAATGCATATTTTGAGGTATGCTCTGTTGCGAGTTTGGAAAAAGCATAGACAAAAGTTAAATTACAAGATACCTTTATGGGCAATACCCAAGCACGCAATAGAGAACATAAATGTTGGATTTAAACATGATGTGACTACATATAAGGAAATTTTGAGTTTGGAGAGGAATGTATGGTGTTTGAAGTCATATAATCTTTTACGAGAAAAAAAGATTGTACAAACTTGGTTTCAATATGGGCAATTACAAGCCAGGTGGAAAGAGGATCAGAAAATTGGTTTTTTAATGGATGATGAAAACTTGGTAAAGCAAATTAGAAATCAGGGACCAGCACATATTAAACGGATATATCTTGCATTGATAGAGATTGATTCAGAAACAGAAATTGTTAAGGATTGTATGATAAAATGGGCACAGAATATTCACGAAGTTATTACAATGGACACTTGGGAAAAGATCTGGGTTAGAAATGTGAAATTTACGCAAGCCCAAAACTTAAGAGAGAATTTTTATAAAATGTTTTATAGGTGGCATTTAGATCCTAGAAAGTTAGCAAGTATGTATCCGAATTATCAGCCTAAATGTTGGAGATGTGGCGGTGAAGATGCAACGTACTTTCATATATGGTGGACTTGTAAAAAGGTTAAAGCATTTTGGATTAAAATTTGGTGGAATATGCAGAAGATATTCAAGAAAAGGATAAAGTTTTGTCCGCAGTTGTTTTTATTGGGCATTATTACTGATACTACCGTCCTGGACATTAACTTGATGTTGAACTTAATTACGGCAGCGAGACTTTTAATAGGGCAATATTGGAAGAAGGAAGAAGGAAGGGGGGAAGGGGAGGGTGAGAGGGTGGGATAGGGTTGGGAAGGGTTGGGGGATGGGATGTAATAATTAAAATGTACTGAAAAACTTTTCAATAAAAAAAAAAAAAAAGAATTGCCGACTATAGAGGAATGGACTTTAAAAGTTTCCAACCTGGCGGAAATGGCGAAGATTTCAGCATATTTGAAAGACCATTCGCAACAACGATATATTGTGGAGTGGAAGAAATGGATTGATTACATCCAGAATAAATACCGGACTAAAAAGTTTCATCTAGCATTTGAATAAGTATATTGCTTGTAGTCAACATATAAGAGCTAAAGTGCGAGAGACTTAATAGTTTATTGTTAGTAGTATATGGGAGTTTATGATTGGTTACTTTATTTTTATACCTTGTATCCAGCTCTGGGAAGTCGGGGGGGGGGGGGGGGGG